>JAQIXI010000722.1:0-19062 GCA_034700165.1 Galumnidae sp. Gr-Ori-00277 | reverse complement strand
CCAACATTTAATTCAAATATAATTAAGAATTTGTAATTAAGGCTTACATTGAATATCAATCAGATTTTTTTCTCTCAACGAATTGACTGACAAATTACTGACTCTTTTTAAAACGTTTTATTATTCGATCCAAAACAGATTCTGGTGAGTCTCCAGAACTATCTATTCTTAGCAAAAATAGTAAATACCATAAAATATTATTAATAATTCCAATGAAATATTCTAAAAATTTAAATTAGTTTATATAAAATACCCCAAATATTTGCATTTCTATTGAATGAGAGATTCATATTCTGATCACTCCATTACTCAATTCACACTTAAATTTATCAAAATATTAGATTCAGTCTCTTATTTATCTTTTATTTATTTTTATGACATATTTTTAACTTATATTTATTTACAAATAAATTTCGATTTCATTAAGCATTTAATGCGTCGATTATTTTAATTCATAATTAAGTCAAGAGTTATATTAAATTATATGATAACAAACAAATGGAAATTCAGTGAAAACTAACTCTAAATGTGATAATAAAATATGACCACAATATATATATAACATAATATATATTTAATATAATATAATATAATACCCGACAATTAAGAGCTCGACATAATTTAAAGAACATAAATAACTTGATTTATTGGAATACTTATTAAATATTCGGTTATTTATATCATATTTCTTGGATTTCAGCAAAAAATATGTAATATAAAGAAAAGATGTTTTATCAGATCCTTTGCATCGATAAAAAAGTTTAATCTAAAAGTTTTATAAACCAAATATGGTTTTCATATCACTTTAAAACTAATAAAATTTTGATTTAAAGATATATCTATTTATTCGAGACTTTAATAAAATCTAATGAAATGAAAGGAAGCAAAAACTGAAAAAAGTCTTTTTAGTGGCATTACATTGACATAAGAGTTGAAATACCTGCCAAATATCGGTGGCTTTAAAAATAGATATTCTTAAGAATATATATGAATATTAAGAGTATATATTAAGAGCGCTAATATTAACTCTGACTCGAGTCGAGGCTCTTTTTTATCTTAAATAACAGAACATATTCTGTAATCAGAAAAAGATTTCGTTGATTAACGGATACAGAGTTAAGACAAAGTGAGTGACGTATTCTAAGGGAGAGAAATAGAGGGATGAGATTGAGTTGAGACGAGAAAAAGAGTTCTCATTTGTTTGTAACTAAAGTTTTAGATTTTGTTTTTGTTGCGATCGAAACAAAAATGAGATATAATTGTGACGAATGTCATCCATCATAAGAAAGAGTTAACACATTAAACAAATAAACTGTTATTTTGGTTGACAGCGACAGACGAAACGTAATCTACACTTAGAGCTGCGTTTATGTTGAATAAAAAGTGGAAGAGATGTGAAAAATGTCCGACAATTTCCACAAATTAGTATATCATAAGACTGTTGTTGTATTTGACTTAAAGCCAGTGGAAGTGTCTCTTGAGTTGAGCGCTGATTACTATTACTATTATTATTACTATTATTATTAGTTAAGAGTAAACTCAGCGTTTGATTAGAAAATAGTGAACCCAATGAAGAGCTAAAGTTTTCGCTGAGAAAACTGTAGTTATTATCCGAAGTGTTTATTAAATGTTTATTAATGTTAGTATCGGTAAAACTAGTCTTACTGTCAGACCTCCCTTTGTTATCATCAGAAGAGTGTAAACTATTCTCAAAACTTTTGTTGTTTTCAAATGAAAGATCAGTAGTAATGCTGTCAAGAGTTGTATCGGTCGGCAAATCAGTGTTGATGTCAAGTTTGACTCTCTTAGTCTGTACTTCACTCATTTGAAGGCTATTTTGTTGACCATTTGTATCTGAGACACAATTCTGATTGTGCACAGAATCGCACTCTACTATCATTTCATTGATAGTATTCTCAAAATTAGTATAATTAACGTCACTCTCAACACAATTTTCCATTGAGTTGTTCTCAGTTTCTGTAGTCATGTCTCCACTCGTTTCGCTCTCATTACTAACTGTTGAGGTCTTACTTGACTTTTGATGAGGTTTTGGTTCTGTGACGAGATTGACATCTAATTCAAACGGAAAAACAATCGATTCTTCAGTTTTGAACATCACTTAAGCATTAGTTTAGACTCAAAACTATTTTAATGAATAAGTTTCCAATGAATACTCACTTCTTTCTAATTGTCGACACATTTAAGACTCTATTTAATTATAAACTTAAAAACTAAAAACTAAACTAAAAAAAAGTCAAAACACAAGTCATTCAAATTCCCAAAAATACTCTCAAATATTTCTTTTTATTCGGAAACTACTCAAAAGTCATTCATTTTTATGACTAAACTTCAGTATAAACTTACAAAAAATTTAACTAAACTTTACTAAACTTTACTAAAGTTTACCATGCTAATCAATGATTCTACTCATGCTATCAATCAAACTTTTGTCAAATAAACAGATGACACAGAATTTTGGCTCAAATTTATTCCTATAAGTGATTAAAGATTTGACTAAAACTGATTGTTTCATAGAAAGTATAGATAAAGTATAAGACATTCTTTAAAGTTTCACTGAATTTAATCTAAAATTTCAATCATTTAAGTATTAATATCAGTGATAAGTAAAACAATTAATAAAAAGTGACTTGAATGTAGCATGCTCAAGTTGAGAGGGTGGTATTTTTCTATTATTTACATTTCATGGTTTCTTTATTTGTCAAACTTTTTGTTAGACTTTAGTTAACCGACTTTAGTCACTAATCAATCAGAAACTGAACTCTTTTAAACTTATCTAGGTCTTTCTTATTTATATGATTTACATGTAATTAAAAATGAATAATGATATAAAGACAATACCGATCGCCTGTCCGGCTAACATCTGTCCGTCTTGTGTGAGCACAGCATTAATCGCATCCATTTGGTCGTCGTATTGGATGAATGCATAACCTTTTAGTAAAGATTAAAAGTTTAGATTTTTTCATTTATTTAGTGAAGTAAAGAACACTAATTATCGATAATTAATGGTTAAGCCAAACATTAAATCATATGTTATTTATCAGGGTCATCTTAAACATATCAATTTTAAAACTAAAGGCTTTTAAGATAAAAGTTCTTTTGAGAGCAATTCTTTGGCCAAAGAAAAAGTGAAAAGAGAGAGACCTTCAGGTGTCTCATAAATAAAAACTTTGGGAAGTATTGGAAGGGTTTAGAATTGAAAGGGAGTGATATGGCATAGAATGCATACCCTTATGCATAGAAATTGCCTTAATTTCGCCGAATTGGATAAAAATCAAATGCAAATGTCTTTTAGTGATAACACTTGTATTAAGATTTCCAATAAAAATTCGTGACTTCAGATCATTAGGTGATCGCGAATTAGTAGCGTTTGAGACACAAATTGTTTGGTTGTGGTCTCGTATTTGACGTTTCATTCGTCTGCCGTTGGAATTCATACTCTTTTGCTCTCAAACTAATCATTTATTCTTCAAAATCTCACAAAACATAGAAAACTTTGAAAGAGAAAACCAAAGACAGACTTATTTATTGAATAAAACTTCTTAAGCATAGAATGAGAATCAAAATAAATAAAACTAATAAATAGTGGGATGAAAGCAAAGAGTGAGTGAGTCTGTGGTGTAACGAACGTTAGCACAGAATGATTCAACTTTTAAGAAGACAGTAGAAGGTATGAGAAGACACAGCATAGGAAGCATGCGATACAACTAATGCCAAGATCTCTATTGGGATAAGAGAAAGGGCCAAAACACAGAAAAAGCTCCTTATCTTAATGTGGATCATATTAATGATTAATGAATGGCTCTGAAGAATGCATTCCTCACATTATCCACGGTTTGGGTCTCACTTTTAATTAAACGTCTTATGTGTTAAGACTTTTTTGGCCGAAAACACTGTTTGTGGTTCTCTCTGTCACTAATAATCTCATATTTTATGCATCGCTTCAGAAAACCATTCTTTCGATTAGAAAAGCAGACGAATAACAACTAATTAATTGCTTTAATTTTAAACTTTTAACTCAACTGTTGATAATTAAATAATTAATCACTTTATTCTTAGATAATCTTTATATTTGTTTTGTTTATTCAACAAAATTCTTACGATTATATACTTTTCAACATTGAATTCAGTTTATAATAAATAAAAGATATTTTTTTTCTTTTCTAAAACTAGAATTTTAGGTCAATTTTCATAACAATAATGAGTCAAATATTACTTTCAATTAATATTTATAAGTCATTAGTAATAATAGTCTTTCAATATATTAAGGATAAAATATTTGACAATAAGTTTATATTATATAACGATTCCATAAAAACAAAATATAAATTCATTAAACTTAGAGAACATTTGTTTTTTATTTAATAACAATTGTTTTTGTATTTTAAGTAAACAATTTTTTGTTCAAAAATATAATTAAAATATAAAATATTTACAAAACGAAGACATGGATTATATCTAAAATGTTTTAAATATTAAATTTGAGATTATTTTTTAAAATAAATACTCCATAAAAAGATTCTTTTTTTAACATTTGGTTTAGTTTTTTATAACTCGAGTGAACTCAAAATAGTTCCCGTTTTTGATTTTCTATGCAATTGAGGGAAAGTAGTCTTATTTTGGGGGGGATTTAATTTTGATGCCAAGAAGACCAAGGGTTCGATCAAAGTTTTCCGTTCAGTTGCCGTTACCTCAAAAAGTTTCACTTTTTCTCTTTGAGCCCAACTCTGAGACTCATCGAAATCGACTTCTCTTTCCCTAAAGCGGTCCAATTTATTACCGATTGTTATCATTGGAATCTGTTTTATAAAACAAAATTAATGTAAAGTTATGTCACTTTTTTAGTTGATTTTACAAATAATTACATCTCTTTTCTCTTTGTGTCTATCGATGGCGTTCTTAATGTGGTTAACGATTAGGAATGAGTTCTTGTCATTTATGGCGTAAACCAAAATAAATCCCTAAATAAGAGATTAAAAGTTGAAGTATTAAAAGTCAAAGAACTAAAAAGAGTGATCTTTTGAGTGATGACTGACTCACGTCTGCAAATGAAAGATATGTTTTTATGGATTCGATGTTAAGCGGAGCGCACTTTAAGACAATAAAATCCAATTAATTATAATAAACAATGAAAAGTGTATACCATTCCCGCGAAGTCAAAGAAATACATCTTTTCTTTAGTTTGTCTGTCGGTTTCAACAACGGCTCCGAAGATGTCTTCAATAGTTGGCTCATAATTTAAATTCATCTTAACTTTGGATCCGTTGATCACTTGAGTCAATAGCGATGTTTTCCCGCACTGTTTGGCCCCCAAAACAACAACTTTGAAATGCGATTTCATTCTCAACTCAATTAAACTCAAATTAAACTAAAAACAAATAATAATTATTTAAATACAATGAAAAAATTAAAGGTTTAGATCTCTGACTCATTGATTGTCATTTGAATTGTTTACACAAAATTTGTGTCACAAATGACGTCAATTCAATTAAATCTAAAATTTAAATGTATTTAAGACTAATTATTCCTAAATATTGGACTTAAAACAGAGTAAAGAAGTATCTTGATTATGGAAAAAATTATAAATAAACCTGGTCTATTTAATTATGAAAATTTCTACATAAATTTTGTCGTCTTTTATGAGTGGAATTAAAACTACCCTTTTTTTGATGCAATACTTTTCAATCATTTGATTATTTTATTTGTTTAAGTGATTAATCGTTTAAAGTTTTGAAGGTATGAATAATAAAGACCAAGAATACGAAGATATCATTTTTGACAACAATGAAGACATTGATGACATCAATGAGTCTGAAAACCCATCGGAAGAATCGACAGAAACTTCAGAAACAAATGAATTGCAATCAATTGCTATTCAATTGAGTAAAGATTATTCCAATTATTTTAAGATTGATATAACTCAAGAGGTAATACTATTCATACAATTAATTGATTCTCTTATTCTTAATAAAACCAATTGTTGTCTAAACAGAAAAAAGAAACCGAAGACGCGATCGAAGACCTATTGACTCATTTGGAAGAGTTCTGTGGATTAATAGAAATGATAAGAAATGATAATAATATCTGTTTAGAAGAGGTCTTGAAAAACATCAGCGAAAAGTCAAAAGTTATGGAAGAGATATACAACAAAATCGATAAATTGGAACAATTCGTACAAATTGTTAGACAATGTGTCGACGATATGGACAAAGAGCTGACAAAAGCGGAACAACTCTTCGGTGACAGTAATAACAATAGAGTGAAAAAGTTTTTCTCGTCTTTTATTAGCAATACTTCAAAACAAAATAATGTCAAACGAATTAACGCCAAATACGAACCGAAAGAGATTTTCAAAACCAGTGATTATATTAAGTCTTGTGATTCGTCACTCATTCCTCAGGAGTCAGACCAAAGCCATTCTTCTGTCAACAGTTAAATGAATTCATAGACTTTTGATATTATTGTATATTAAACGGAAAAAATATGCAAATATTTATTTAATACTAATTAAAGAGATTTTAATCTATTAATTGAGAAATAAAAGCTCGAAATAAACGATATGTTTATAAACATAAAAATACTTTAAAATAATTTTTGGTAAATTATAAGTCACTGGAGTTGTCGAGAGTCACTTTCTCTCCCGGTTTGAAAGCAGGCATTCCTAGATATGGACACTTCGCACAACGGAATGCGTCCCCCAAATAGCACTGATTCAAACCAAATCATTAATAGATTGAAAGGTATTCAATGATTTCAGACATACATTACCGCACGAAGACTTTGCATTTTGTGTATTCTTTTTGATCTGTTCGATGGCCTCATTTTCCAGTTCTTCAGCCAAACCACAGCTACAGTTAGCACAGGCTTTGCGCTGTTTTGTAGTCTCGCAAACTCTCAAAGATTGCGGATCAGGTTTAGATTTATCTTCTTCTGTCAACAATGAGTTGTCATCAATCAAATCAACGGAATCGTCGATCACATCGTCGGCAGCCAATGACCATATCTTTGAAGCCGAAGACTTTTGATTATCGTTTAGATTAAGTTTAACAAAAGAGCCGATTTCATAGCCAGGCTTTTGGGCCAATACTTCGTCCAAATCTTCATTGATATTAACAAAACCATTCAATTTAAGTGAAGACAACGTTTCCGCTGAAATACAGTCTTTTGATTTCCTGACGACGAGTCGAGCGCTCGGTTTAAGAGATGATAATATCTTAGAAAGAGTTTTATCATCCAATTGTTGGACAGCACTCAGTATTAGATCATATTTGATGTCATTGGAAGTCACTATTGATTAAACATTTAAGAGATCATAATTTCAACAAAATTTATAAATTGCTTACAATTATTGAAGTCATTTATCGCGACATTATTTTTGCCGACTTTTGACTCAATTTCTTTGATTTCTTTTTCATCAAAAGTATGACCACTTCCGACAATCAGTAAAATTATATCGTTATCTTTAAGATGTTTTGCCATTTCTTATATAAATTGAAGATTAATTTGAGATACGATTTAATTAAAGATTTATTAATAATAAAATCAAATGTGTTTTATATATGATTTGAGGTTCAGTTTCAAAGAGTCATTAAATGTGTTCAGTCGTGAACTCTATTGACGTAAAACACAACTAATGTTTAAAACGTTTTCATTATTTCACTTCTGTTTTAAAACGCATTCATTTCTCAAAAGCTTTCAGAAAATCTTAAAGATTTGTCTTAGATTTTGGATCAATTGAGAGGACAAAAATGTCGACATTTCACGACAATTATAATATCAGTAGGAAATACATTGAGTGTCCGTATAATCCAAACCATAAGATTCCGTCCAATCGAATGCCCATTCATTTGATTAAATGTGAAAAGACATCAGATGTGGTTCTTATGGTCTGTCCTTTCAATGCCATTCATCGCTATCCGAGGGAAATGAGAGACGAACACCTGAATCGATGTAAAGACAGAATAAATGTGATAGATCAATCAAAGAATGAGGTCATTGCCATTGATTGGAGCCCTAATAAAAGCTCTCAAAGATTGATCCAAATAAAGACCGAAGAAGTAAAGCCAGAGATCAACGAAGAGGTAAAACTAAAACCCAAATCAGAAATCAAAGAAGAGGTAAAACCAGAGATCAATTCCGATGAAAATTGGGATTAAATTTCGATGAATTGTCTCTCATTTCATATTAAAAACTATTTCTAAATTTTAATAATTAATTTTTGATAATAACCTCTAATTTGCAAATCATATGAAGAAATAATTTGAAACTTTCCTCTTATTTTACAAAAATTAATATTAATATTAATATTAATAATAATGTATTCAATGTTTTATATTTAATATTCAAATGAATTATAAATGTTTTCCTTTTGATGTAATTTTTGATTAAAATTTGTTTAACATTTTGACCACTAATTGATTGTAAAGAAGTGAAGAGAAGTGAAGTAATGTAAGGCTAACACTGTTTGCGGTCAATCGCTGGCAATAAATCCTAATTTATGGCTATTTTTGTAAACGTAATGCAAAACATGAGAATTGTGGGTAAAGTCATTGTCTTATAGGTCTCACAATATATGACTTAATGTTTGGCTAATTTTTTGTCTTTGAAGTGAACGACTGTTTCGTGTCTTTTGTGACTTCATTTCATTTGAGACAAAAGAAGTTATTCATTGAGATATATATAAGTATTGTATTGTTTTGTTGACATCAAAAGCGCTGAGAATAGCATTTAGTGACCAAAAAAGACTCAGTCTTTAGTGTTCTGTCTTTAGTTTGTGTCGACTCAAAAGAACTGATGGGAAGTATGGCTTCGGCTAATGGACTGACTTCCGGCCAACACGATATGAACGGATGTTAGTGGAGCCTCACTGCCAGCGAAGCCATAGTAACCGTAGTTTCGATTCTTCCAGAGATGGAGAAAGGATTGAAGAGAAATGGACTCAACTCTAGTTGTTATCCCTTTCATACAAATCGTTGGATAAAAGTTTTCTCTTTTCTTGTTGTAAATGGATTTCATAACTATAGTCTTATAACGGAAAGTAAGGAAATCCTTCGGAAGGAGAGTTTTTAACTCAAACCGGCGGAGGAAGGAATTCGCACTCAAAGTGAACTCGCTTATGGATAGCTTATGGAGAGCTTATGGAGAGCTCTCTTTCAACCAAATGTGACTCTAACTCAAGTTATTGAAAGAAAATATGCGATTCCATTGAAAATAGGAACAAATGAAAGCTATCCGATAGGGGTTAACAGGATTTCCGATAAAATGCTTTTCCAGAGAACTGCTATTTCTGTTGTTGAATTGTACTAGGTGATTCCAATTAATAACATCAATAACAAGAACAAGTGATTCAGACTTTTATTTTATAAAACTTATTTCATATCTTGTTTTTCATTGAAAGTCAAACTATACTCAACTGACTTCCCTTTGATTGGACCAAAACTAACAGCTTTTATAAGAGAACTATTG
Organism: Galumnidae sp. Gr-Ori-00277; assembly: GCA_034700165.1. NCBI lineage: Eukaryota > Metazoa > Arthropoda > Arachnida > Sarcoptiformes > Galumnidae > Galumnidae sp. Gr-Ori-00277. The sequence goes on along the minus strand of JAQIXI010000722.1, from coordinate 9,579 downwards.
ATGGAAACACTACTGAATGATGGGATGCTTTACTAAGAGCCTCATCTATGACAGGAAGTGCTGACTCAGTTCACTCTGCATTTCAACCTAAAACATAAAACTATTGCTCCGAATGATAGCAGAGAATGAATGAATGCGAGAGAGAGAGAGAGAGAGAGAGAGAGAGAGAGAGAGAGAGAGAGAGAGAGAGAGATTTTGGCGATAAGTTATAAAATGAGAAAATCAATAATTGTTTTCGAGTTTCTACACATTTTTGGGTACAATTAAATGGTTAGGCTTTTATGACAATAGATTAGCGCACATTTGGGACGACCAGTTCAACAACAAGACAAACAAAACTCACCGCAAAATATTCGCATTAATTCTTAAGAAACATGAGTTGAGTTGAGGACCAGAACGGATGTGATGTATGCCATGCAGTGAAGTGTCATTCGCAGCGCACAAACCATTACGATATTCCTCTTCAAAACGAGATGGTTGTGAAACCTAATGCTTAGCTCTTATGACCCAATGTTTGCACAATCGATAGCTATTGTAAGTATTGGTTTTCAAACCGAGAACAGCATAACTCATAACTCAATATTTTGCTATAAATAAATAGTAAATATAAGCGTTGAATATGAACTCGAAATTATATCTTTTTTTCCCTCAAAAATTGGTCTCATTTTGTGATAACACAAATAACACAAATAACACAAATAACACAAATAAAGCGAAATATTGTTTTTGATTTCTCAGAAGAAGAGAATTCGCAGACTTTTTGTCTGATATGAGACGTGAAAAGTGAGTCTATTATAGGAGAAAATAAGTCGAGAATAAAAGAATTGATGAAATTTGTAGCGAATAAAAAATGTGTGCCATAGCCTCGGGGGAAATCATTGAACAAATCAGTGCTAATGGAGTGCAGTAGTAGTGGTATAACAAACTTTTGTATTGGGTTTTTCCAAATCACAACAATTGCAGTCGTAATGAATTTAATTGACCTCTCATTCTATGGTTGAAATGAAGTGTAGGACAGACACATCGCAAGAACAACACATCAACAAAATCATCGCTAAAATATCTTAAAAGTCAGCAAATTGTAAACAGGGACTATTCATTTGGGATTTCATGGTATGAATGCATGAGTGATGAACACAAAGTGAAGAAAAACTGAAAGGAATAGAAATAAAGTGAAGTCTCATTGAATTGAATTGATTTGCATTTTTGCCAATTTATCGAATCCTAAAATTTTAGTCTCTTTTTCAGTGATTGGACCCAATATTTCAAAGTGTCAGCACTGCCTCAACTCAGACACCACTCTATTATATGAGATGTTCTTCGAGGCGTGATTTTAGTTAACGTTATGCAACTTTTCCCTCAAAGAGAACCAAAAATGACTTCAACTGAATAAATGTCATCAATAAGAGTCTTATATTGAATTCTTTGTCAATCATTGGCACAATTTTTAGCATTTTTTCATCAATTTTTGACTCATTTTTATATTCAAAACATTAGTTTAAATGAAAGCAATGTTTAATGACGTGAAAACATATTTTGAATTAAATTACAATAACTCAAAGAAATTAATTTCAGACATTTATTACTATTATTATTAATCTTCAAAATTCAGTTAAACCACAAGTTGTTTATTAATCACATTTATTGTCAAATCTGATGAAAAACTATTTCATTAAAATTATGGCTACTTTTGGTTTGAGCACATTTTCAATAAACTTCAATTTAACTTCAAATGTGAAAACTTGTAAGAAATGAACGAATTGTTGCATTGGTTTACGGGTCATATACTTTATATCCTCTTTCATATAAGTGTTTCAAAAGGACTATATTTTTGGTCACTTTTTCAATAAAAATTTAGTATTTTATTTGTTTTGACCGAACAAAACAAATGAAATGGAGTTGAAAGTGCCCAGGGCATTATAACAGACTGAATGTGCGCTCAGAGCAACAAAACTGCAAACTACTGGAAAAAATAAAACAATTGGACTCAATGTTTGAGTCAATTCATCAAAACTTAAGCGACTTTTTTTTAATTCTAGAGAGAAGTTCACATTTTATTAAAGGAAAGCAAAATAATGTCTTCTCGACAGCCGTCTGTGTCGGTCCGGAAACAGGAAACAATAGCCTACAAGTTAGACAACTTTATGATAAAAATGTTGAGACACTTAATATTAGTGAAGAACTGTTGTTAACAATAACCAGATCTGAGTTGTCATAAACGATGACAACCGAAAACAATTCACTCAGAATTTATTTTCATTAATTTCTATAATAATCGCATTTAAAACCATTTCTGAGAGCATTAAATATTTAATACAAAAAAATAAAAAATAAACAAAAGAATGTTTTCAGAGACCACTGAATGAATGAATAAATATCTCTATATTTGTTCAACGAATCCATTAATCGCTTCTTTAGATTTCATTAAGAATTTTAATAACTCTAAAGTAATTATTGGAAAATATATAATAATCTTGATAAGTATGATAAGTATGATATTATTCATTTGAAAGCATTTACGCCATTCTGGAGGAGATTATGAAGAAGTGGAGGATATATTGTGTGGAAGAATAGATATGAAGGCAATTATTGTCTGATCGATATATACATATGCTTTTTATCATTAAATATGAAAGATTGGGACCGAATCAGTCTCTCATTGACTTCATATATGGTGTGTCTATTAGGCCACTCATTGTCGGTCATATACTCAACTAAACTCAATATTGTATTTCTCGTTGCGATTTCCAACACTGAGAGCACTATTGGGTCGATCAGCACAACATCACATTCAATACATTACATCAGAGATGTGAAGGGAATTATTCACTGATTTTGTTCATTCTATGCTCATGCCTTCCCAGCTCTCTCTCTCTCTCTCTCTCTCTCTCTCTCTCTCTCTCTCTCTCTCTCCCTCTCTCTCCTCCTTCTCCCTCTCTCTGATCGGAGTCATAACAAATCTGTTGTCTGTGTTGTCAGTTCTTCTCTTCGTTAATCGTTACGCTCGAGAACATAACCAACGCTCCGATGGTTTTCACTTTTGATTGATATTTAGAAAGAGAATGAGAACTACCGAATGGGGACAGAGATCTGATAACAGTTCACAAATTTTGTCCCCAAATTCTGTTATTATTATTTAAAATAAAGTCATGTATTAAAAGAAAGAATGTCTTCTCATTGATTGTTAGTGAGTCTGACATAACTGTAGACATAATCACAAATAATTATAAATATTGTGATTCAATTACATTCATATAATGGGTATTCCCAGAAGTTGTCATCCCTGGCGCTAAACTCTTGTTTACTCAACCGATTGAGGGCTCGGGAAAATCATAATCACTCCCCATAGAATTGTCAGGTTATTCTGTGCGATATTGTATGCTCTCAACTCTAACCATATTATTATTATTTGAATTGTTATTCATAACATTAACTAAATGTTTGATATTTCATATGATTTTCTTAATTTTATAATAAAATCGTTTCAATAATTTGTATGCAATTTGTGTTACATTTAATTATTTTTGAGCCGAAAATCATTGAAATCCAAACATTTATTGATTTTTCTTTGTTTTAGTGAAACACAACTCTTATTAAAATCTCGATTTGAATCCAATTTCAATGACTTTCATTATTATTCAAATAAGTGATCAAAATTTCAGTACAAATGCAAATTCAGGGTTAATAATGTCGGGTCACTCGGGCTTTAAATTAGGAAAATAATAGAACTTGAGCAAATAAAAGTTACGGAGAGCACCGGGTGAGCCTAAATTTCAAATGAAAACAAAGTATTATTAGTGTCTCTCATCAACTGATCAAATGATTGCTTCTTTGTGCCGACTTTGAGGTAATCAAAATGTTTGAACTCATTCACTGAAAAATGATTGTCGAATAGAATACTAAAATTGTGTTGATTTGAATTTTTTAGGCTAATCAGGAGATGAACTTCAACTATATATAGAAAAGGTTCGCTCCATTTCAATAGAATAGTGAATCCAAGTCCTAATGGCAGCTAAAGTAACACTCTTTACATCTCTTTTGTTGAATAGATTCCTATAATAATTGGTTCTTTGCCTGAATATAGCCGTCAACCATCCGATAATCATTACTTTCACTATTATTTTGTTTGAGTTTACTCTTTAAATACGAATAGCTTTAAGTGAATCTACACTATTCTCCAATAGAGAATGGGCTCAGAATAACAAATAAAATAACAGAATATAATTACTTTTGTAAAACACATTATTCTTAAACCTTTACTAAATTAATGAACAAATTTATTGATTTCTAATTTATTTAAAATTTAATTTTACATTACATCGAAAGAGTAATTATATTAATAATAATTATCTATTTGTTAACATTTTTCAACTTTAATTAATAATTTACTTACATTTAAGAAATATTTGTCTCAATATTTATGAATATTTCAATGACTGAATGACTAGTGAAGAGATTTTTGTTTGGATAACATATTTTTGGAGTTCTCTTACATCTAATTAACGATTAGTTCTCAAATTAATTACAAGAAATCATTTTTTGCTCAAAAATTAAAGTTTTAACAAAAATTGTTTGAATTTTGTAATTCAGCTCAGAATCGATGGCAATTCAATTGAATGGAATGCAATATTATAGAGATATCGGACCTTTTGAGACATTTTTTGGTCAAAATATGGTCCAAATTATAGTATTTATCACTTAATTGAGTAATTTTGGCAAATGTCTCGACTAGTTTAGAGTATGACTCAATTAATGAGTCGTTTTGTGTTTTTTTTCATTTTAAATAAATTGAGATCTAAAGTATTCTTAGAAAAATGTCTGACTTTGAAAAGGACCGACACTTTTGTGAATCAAAATTTTTTTATAATTAGACGAAACAAATGATGAGATTCTGAGTTTCGCATACCTTTCACTTCATTAAATACATGTTTAGTCAAATGATACAATCAATCGATGCTCAGGTCTAATGTCATGCATAGTATGACCCAATATGAGAGGTCACATGACTCGGGTGGTGATGGTGTGGCATCGATGCGTGATGTGTGGCCGATGCCGCCGCTATGTTTGAATATAAGTTAGCGCCTGTGCTCGTCCAATAGGGAGATGTCGGAGGAAATATACCCCCAGAAGTAGACGAAGAAATGCCTGCGCTGTGAACGGCGGCCGCAAAGTTAAGATGTTTGGCAGCAGAAGACGTGTGATGGTATCCATGAGGCGGATGCATGAATAAGTCGGCCGACTGATAGGCAGCCTTATATGCTGTCGGGTCAGCAGCAGTGGGTTGTGTTGCCTGAGCCAAACCCTATAGAAGTTAAAAATATTAGTACAAAATCGAACGAATTCTTAAATTTCATTTTTAAAAGTTATTAAAAGAAATAAATACTTTTTCGAAACAAACCTGGAAATCGAATTTGTAGGCGTATCTTTTGCCATGTACCTTGGTCATTATATTCTTATCATAATAGTATCGAAGTGCTCGACTCAGCTTATCATAATTCATATTAGGTTTACTCTTCCTCTCACCCCATCTTCGCGCCACTTCGTCTGAAACACAATTTAATTGAGCGCCAAATGAAAAATAGTCAGATAAGACATACCGGGATCTGAGAGCTTGAATTCACCATTAGTTCCTTCCCAAGTAATACAATTGGAATTTGCAGGGTCAGATAAAAGCTCTAACAAAAACTGCCACAATTGAATTTGTCCTGAACCTAAAAGAGGATAATTTACATGGTCATTAATATGGACAATTTGATAGACAACTTATTAAATATTGAGTGAAAAATATATTAAACCAAAATATAGTCAAATGAGAAAATATTGATATAAAAATGATTCGTTCAAATCAGTGACCGTTTTGTCATTAATTTTAGATTAATTTCATAAACTAATAGAAAATATTCAGAAATCAAATCAAAAGCCAATGAATTTGGAGTAAATTAAATGCAATTATTATTAATCAAAAGTGAAGTATAAACGAGAAAATGGATGGAAATAATGACATTCAGATGACATTCAAATTTTTTAATCATTCAAAAGAAAAAAAAGAAAATTAAGTAAAAATATGATCTATGAATAGAAATAGTAATGAATTGGCTATTAATCGTCGGCCACAATAGGGACTCAGAATAGTAGTTATGGCATAAAAATAATAATAAATGCATTTAACGAACTAAACAATAAATGAATGGAAGTCATGGAATCACGTAAAGAGTTTTAACATAACACTAATCACAAAAATCATATTAACGACTGAACAAAAGCCGACGCTCTCTGACTACTAGTGGTCTATGGCTGCGAAGCCAACGTTTCTATGCTGTCTATCAGTGAGAACTGGGCTTTCATTTTGTGGAATTGCATTTCTTTAATTGCAAAACACAAACGATTCACATCACAAACGAAGAGAACAAAAAGGTTTTATTATTCGCAATATTATTATTATGAAGTGCAACGAAGCACTGGTATTAAAGTATACAATACCTTGACTGGCCAGTCGACTACTCGTCTGCCCGAATATCTGATACGGATCTGCAATAGAATTATAGAAATACAGTTTAGAAATAGTGTAATACGTGATATACAGTGTTTGTTATAGAAGTGCGTCCATTAGTAATATAATATGATTTATAATGAGATGAGAATATCAGCAAAAGCTTATGATTGAGTAAACATTAGTGATGAGTCCCTAAAACAACTAAACTGTTCTCTAAGTAATCAAAAAGTTAACTCATCCCTTCATAATAACCTAATATGCAATTCGCACATATCCTAAGTTCCATAGTTTGCGGTCAGGTTTTTGTTTGCTTTTTATACGCCAACAATATTTGCTTTGTTTTTATGTGTTTGCCTTCACTCCCAGAATAACTGCAAATCATAATATTTTGATGAGTGCTTTCATTATTCCGATGCCAACACTTAATAATTTCTCACTTTTTAATAGTTCTTAATATTGATTTTAAAACTAAAAATTAAAGTAAAGCATAAAATCCTAATCGAAAGTAAAACTGAAAATATTTGGACTCTAAAATAAATAGTTGTCAAAACAGAGCAAAATATTTGTCATTTTATTAGTTCATATTTGTCTGAAATGGAGACATCCGTATAGTTATGAAGTTATCAAAAAAATTGTTAACACAATTGGTTAATGTGTTGTCGTAAATGACAGAATATATCGAAAGTATAACTCAAGTAAAGCACCGCAAAAGAAGTAAACGTCCGGATGAGAGAAGGAAATTGACGAAGAATTCAACGATTCCGGACAGGAATTTGTAGAACTCAATTGATCTCACAGTTAAACACGCGCTCACACTTTCCATTTCTATCCTTTGCTATCATTCAGTGACTTCACATGAATTTATTTTTCATTTATTTACGATTTGATTCACTTCTTTAGAAAAATATCCGCTTTTTATATATTCACTAAAATATTTGGAGTAAAAGCTATAAATGGTTTCAACAATTTATTGAAGACTCAGAAAACTTAAAACTTTATTCATTACAGAAATCCAAATGATTTCAATGTTTGCCTCTTTTGGTGGTTTTGCTTCGAGTCATTTTTATGCCAAAAAGGAGCAAATATTGCATTAAATCTGTAATAATTTATGCCATAAATGTAAAGACATTCAGTATTTCTCTCTTACTAACATTGTATGACTTGTAATGCACTACAAATGTTGTCGCTGTGACTCAATTTTCAATCGAAAAATATATACATTTGTATATATAGAAAGCAATGATTTATGTTGTCGTGTGAGAGGTATCACTCCTTAACACTGTGTATATTAGCGGCACATCATATCTAATAGGATTAGGTCTCGAATATCGAATCACAGATTAGATAATACGACAGTCTATTGAAAATATAGACTTTCACTCGAAATATGCTATAAAACTGTGCGAACATATTATATACGGACTAATAGATATCTTTTGGATAAAATCAAATTTCCATTTATATTGTATTTCGCGGATAAAAAATGTTTTCTGTCTTCTAATCTGTATTTCACTGAAATCTATCCCTTCATAAGCTATAAATCGATGAGACTTTTCTCAAAATAAACTGAAATCTATTCGAAAGAATTGAGTTTAGAATTTAATGTCGACTTTAATGTGGACTTCACTTATTTTTCCTGAACTCAAAGCAAATATGAGAAGAAATGTCAATTTTAAGTTAATTTGGGGGTATTTTGTTGCATCGGCATTAGCATTAGCATGCACATTCTATACAATTGTATTCTTGTATTCTGTTCATCACTATTGATAGAAAATTGGAGAATACGACTCAACAATAGTTAGGACTCAATGATGCGTTCATTTCAGTCTATCGGGTCGTCACCAGAATATCAAATGCGAGTCACATCACATCAATACAAAAGAAATCTCAATCTCTTATGACATGTGATTGTCTATGAGAGCAAATAAACGAACTAGGACAACTTTCCACAAATTCTAAATCAATTTAATAAAAAAAGTAAAGTGTAGTGCATACATACCCTGCATATTCCTTAAATGGGAGTGATGTGAGTCTAATGCCGATGGTTTTGTCATACCACTGATGGCATTGTGATGATATCCTGCAATTCATATAAATATTTAATTCGGAATATATTTTAAATTTTATTCAAAATAAGAATTCAAAGAACAACTTTCTATAACTCTATAATATCTTAAGATAAGTAATTGTGTTTATGATGCTGAAAGTTATCTTGATGAGTCAGTGCATTTATTTAGTGGTTAATATTAATGGATAGAATGTAAGAATTAATTGAAGACAAAAATGTAGTATTAGTTAAGCGATAAAATGTAATAATCTATAAATATGTTGTTAACCGATAGAAAGTGAGTACTGACTTCACTCCCTTATCCATTAGATGGTTAGCCTTCAATAGAGTATTTCGTGCCAACAGTGGCTTATTATGACATGAATGCATTAGAAAGTGGTTCCACGCAATAGAGCACATCATTGCCGACTCAAACGGCAAACACACAGCAAATGCACTTTTATATTCATTGGCTTTTAGTCACTTACATCTGGCGTAAAGTGAAGTGCATTAAACATAATTTTTGATAGCATTGCATAACTGCTGTATCGCATAGACATCACTTTATTTAAGTATATTTTCAATGAATTATATTTCAAAATATTAGTCTCCAATAATTTGTTGGACTTCAGGCACGCTATTTGTCGCTAAAAAGCGTTAATGTTTTACTATCAACGCCTTAATGCAGATTCTCTACAATATTAGACAAACAATATTTTATTCAATAAACCAAAAAATATACGAAACCTTCACTTTTGCCTAATTTTAGGCCAAAGACTTATATAATGCAATTTGAGAACAACACAGAAATGGTCTAAAAAAGTTGTTTTATTTTTTTATGAAATATGATTTGTTTGTTATGTAGAGCCCAACAAAAAAAAGTGAACAAAAAAAGATCTTTTATTATATTTCAGATGAATAGAAGTTGATTTGATTCGTGACTTTTGGACTCAAAACTGTTTCAGTAGAGAAAAAATGTTTGAATGAGAATAACTACAAAAAATGTTATAATAAATGAATGCACGCGCGGTGTGTGTGT
>JAQIXI010000721.1:0-19072 GCA_034700165.1 Galumnidae sp. Gr-Ori-00277 | reverse complement strand
GTTTCAATGCCGACACTCATTCCCTATTATTTTTGGTCGGAAAGCATTAGAAATGCATTGTTTGTGGCCGTAATCTTAAGATATATATTTGCCTTACACTGTGCATGGTGTGTTAACTCTGTGGCTCATATGTGGGGTAACAAACCATATGATATACATATGGCACCCGTCGAGAATGAAGCGGTCGCTGCCTTTACACTCGGTTTGAGTATAGCTATGATTTAAATATTAATTTTTGTGTCTTCTTTTAGGTGAGGGTTACCACAATTTTCATCACTCCTTCCCATCCGATTACTCAACGAGTGAGTGGGGCTGGAGATTCAATCTGACAACTTTTGTTTTGGATCAATTGGCAAAAATTGGTTGGGTTTGGGACAGACGTACCGTTACTAAAGAAATGATTGAATCGCGAAAAGCCAGAACTGGACCTAAATTTGGTAAAACTGAATACGAGTTTTGAATTATTCTTAAAATTATATTTTTCTATCGTTTATTTGAAATTAAATAAATTGTAATCCAATAGAATTGACATCAAAAGTATATAACAATTTTTTATTTTATATAAAATTTATATAAAATTCAAAACCAAATTCATTGCTTCAAAACAAATTTCATTATATTACAGATATTTGTAAATATTCATAACATTTAGTTTAGATTACAATTAGTTTAAATTCGTTATTTTGTTAGTACAGTTGAAGACCAATTTAGTTAATTGTTGATCTTGTTAACTGACCCATATTATAAACTATTTTTAGTTTCCCGGCTACTTAATTTAAAAAACTGGATCAATGGATAGCCTTGTTTAGAAATAAATTCTATTTCAATGAAATTTTTATATTAATATTACCCCCAAAAGGTTACTTTTCTGCAAATGTTATAAAGAAAATTACATAATATATTATTAATATAATTAGTATAACAGCGATAAGCATTTCACCACTTTTGCCAAATTCGTACAAATCATATATTTATGAGAATAGAGTTCAAGAATTTAAAAAATTATTGGTCAGGAATGTAGTTAAGATACTGAAGAACAGCGAAAATATATTAGGTATACAGAAATGTTATAGGAAAATATGACCCAAAACTTCATAGGTCAATTATTTTCAAAATACAAGCATTTAATCAATTGTGTAATTTCCATTATTAACTATGATCTTTTATCATTTCTCAGCCAACGAATTGATTCAATCGGAATAAAATATCCTGTCATTTTCATCGAAAAACTTTTCTCGGTTAATTTTGAGGCACTTTATATTTGAGTCATTCTTCACCCTTAAGAAGTGTTCGAGAGAGTGGAACAGATGATTATCTGAAGGAGCAATAATTAGTCTATGTAATGGGTAGGGTTAAACTTCAAACCCAAATTTCTTGATTTTTTTCATGGTCATTTTTGAAAAAATACACTATTTTAGTGACCTTTTTCTGCTTTAAAATTGGGGAGAACCAAACACCGGCCCGAAATGCCTTCCCAAATTGATGCAAGTGGTCACGAATGGTCTCTATTTTCCAGGTCCGTTATAGATTCAACTGTTCACAACTTTGTTTTGGACTTGATTCGATCAATTTTTCTAATTCTTCCTTGTCCACGGCCAAGGGTCGGAATGACTTCGGAAGGTCTTCAGGATATCTGTGGCCATTTCGGAACCGTTCTTACCATCAATATCACTTACCAACACTATGTCATCTGTGATCATATATTGAATGAATCAATTTAGATACATACGTGGCTTTTATGCCCGAACCAATTTTATATAATAAAAAATGCCTTATATGAGTCTTCAAAAAATCTTCGGCAGCCATTGATGGACATAAAATAATTTAAATTATTTTATAAAAAATAATAGTCTTGTAATAACCGTTCAATAAGTACATTACAAAAAATTTGTGAACAATCGTTAATTAAGTCATATAAGACATTATATAAAAGGGTCCGAAATTTTCCTATTTCTTTTCTGTACCCCTAATAATACTAATGAGCAGCGAAGTCAAAGTAGTGCACTTTTTAGTGCAATTTTGTGCGTATTCTATATGATATTAGCAAGCACATTATCACTTAGTCACATATAACATTTCAATTAGAAAAGGAAGTATTTATTAAAATGGTATATAAAATGAACTTCTCTTTTGAATTTAATATATCAAAGCATTAACACCCACTGAAAGGGTTTTATCTTGTTAAATTCAATATAATGATTTATGTGAAAATATCTTTTGGTCAATACATGTACATGGTCAGTTCATCAAGTAATTATAACAAAATATATCAGCCCTTGTGCACTACTTTGACTTTGCTGCTGATGAGTTATACAAACTTTATTATAAATCTCTATTGATTTTATATGAGTTTATTCATTAGTTGAAAATTATTTTTCACTTCTCATTAATCATAAACATTACTATTCATCTTGCAAGATTTTGACTATGGTTTTTATGTCTTTAAAATACCCATTAGCAAATTTTGACTTCAAATTTGGATTCAGCGTGCCCTGAAGAATTTAACCATGGTTTTCTTTTTATCAAATTCCATGATCCCATCCGGGATATTCCCATGTGAAATACAAAAACATAAAATTAATCTAAAATTTATTGAAATTCCTTTATTAGAATATTATACAGAACTAATTAGATAATTTTATGTATTTATCCAAATTTATAACTAAAATATACTGGATTAAAATCAAATTTAATACTCCATTTTTTAATTAAGGAAAATCCGCTGAAAATTTAAGGCTTAAAATTGATTACAAATTAATTAATTATTCATATTAATATTAAAAAATTTATATTTAATGAATGAATTTCTAAGGCTGTCTTCAATTCTAATTTATAATTTAATGAATATATTTTATTAAATTGTAATAATTTGTATTTAATTTATTCTAATTTATTAAAAATTAAATACTAAATATTTAATTATTTTTAAAGGAAAGTTTAGATTTCTTTAAGTTTTCTCCTAATATTTGTAATATTCTGTAATTCATTGAATTTAAAATTCTTTATTGTTTAGGCATACGTTTTTGTAAAAGTTTATAGTTATCTAGCTAAATTATATTTCTGTCATTTATTCTGTTTTTATGAAATATTTTGCATTCGATATATAAATATCCTTTTTATAATTATCATGCACATTCCTTCATATGAAATACTTTTGTTATAATTAGTTTTACATCCTGTCTAAATTGTACTTGTCACTATTCAACACTTCACTTTATGTTCAATTGATGTGCTCTTTATGTTAACTTTAAGTTTAGTCTAATCAATGTTATGTAACTGTGAACAGTTTGTTAATAAATGTTCTAGTTCAATTATGTGTTTTTAATCATCAATTCTGGAGGCCTTTAATTGAAATAATTATTAACGAAAGAAAACAATTTTTAAAAATAAGATTTTATTTTTAAATGAAGTCAAAAGAAAAATGTCTAAAAAGTACGACACCAAAGATGTTGTCGGGGATGACCTTACAGTCCAGATGTGTCGCAATTCTTATGCAACTTTTAGATGAGTTGAATCTAGTGACTAGACTCTAGTCTTTAACAAAAACTGCCTCTAAGGCTGTCCTAACGTGACTTATACTCCTCTTCTCTATCCTATGGTGTCTCTTTTCTTTCCCATTCATCGCAAGAAGTGCTTAAATCCCAATATTTATCAAAATTGTAGTCTTGTTGTCAAATCTCTAATAAAACAAAATTATAATAAATTCAATACTTTTGTTGAATCGATTGCATAATACTTAATATTTTCGGGGAATTTGTTGTTTAAAAAACTTATATTATTTCTAGAATCTTTGAATTCAGAGATTTTGTGTTTCTTTTATTGATTAATGTTAAGGACTTTAAACATCTAAATCGATCAGATTTTTAACAAAATCATCAAGTTAATTTAAATGAAACACAATTTTAGTTTTTAATTTTTTAGAATGAATGCAACAAAAAATAACAAAATTTTAGGAAAAGAACTCAAATAAACAAAGAAAGAGGTAATAAACAAATTTCGGAAATTGATCTTAATCTAGAACATTTTAATCATTATTTATCAATAATTTATCAATAATAAATCAAAAATAAATAAATAATAAATCAGTAACGGAAAAATATATGTATTTTGAAAACAGGTTTGTTTTTTCCAAAGAAAAATACAGTATAATACACCAGGTGTTTTACATACTATATAATGCCTGCCATCACTAGTGGATGACCATACGCAAATGAACTAGCTAAACATTTAATTGACTTTTTATTTGATTTAAAATTTATAAAATTGATGGTTAAGTTTTATTGAAAGTAAATCAGAATTACTTATTCCAATAAAAATGAAGGATATTATAAACGGAGAGACAATCGGAGAAAAAACAGTTCATAAGAAAGAGGTCTGGAATAGTTCGGATCATATCGTTTGGTATAACGTCTTTTGGTTTATTGGTCTCCATTTGGGAGCCTTTTATGGCTTTTATCGGCTCTTCATTGATGTCAGAGTTTATACAATAATTTATGGTTTGTTTTGAAAAAAATTTATCAAAAAATAATAATTAAATGCTCTGAACGACAGCTATATTTCTGTATTCGATAACAATCTTTGGTATAACTGCTGGCGTTCACCGGCTTTGGTCTCACCGATCATATAAAGCAAACCTCCCGTTCCGTATAATTTTGGCAATTTTTAACTCAACAGACTATGAAAACTCTATCTATGAATGGGTTCGCGACCATAGAATACATCATAAGTATACGGAAACAGACGTCGATCCGCACAACTCTACCCGCGGTTTCTTTTTCTCGCACTGCGGTTGGCTTATGTCCCGAAAACATCCCGACGTTAAACGGTTTGGCAGTAAAATAGATTTGTCTGACGTTTTGGCCGATCCGGTGGTTTCCTTTCAACGAAAGTACTACTTCTGGACAGTTATGTTATTCGGTGTTTCAATGCCGACACTCATTCCCTATTATTTTTGGTCGGAAAGCATTAGAAATGCATTGTTTGTGGCCGTAATCTTGAGATATGTATTTGGTCTGCACTGTGTCTGGTCAATTAACTCTTTTGCTCATATGTGGGGTAACAAACCGTATGATATAAATATGGGAGCCGTCGAGAATATATTGGTCTCTATCTTTGTGTTGGGTTAGGGTTAAGTTATGTGAGAATTATCTAAGTCTTGTGTTTTTAGGTGAGGGTTACCACAATTTCCATCACTCTTTCCCTTATGACTACTCTGCGAGTGAGTGGGGCTGGAGATTCAATCTGACAACTTTTGTTTTGGATCAATTGGCAAAAATTGGTTGGGTTTGGGACAGACGTATCGTTACTAAAGAAATGATTGAATCGCGAAAAGCCAGAACTGGACCTAAATTTGGTAAAATTCAATACGAGTTTTGAATTATTCTTAAAATTATATTTTTATTCTATCGTTATATTAAATTAAATAATTGTTCAATTAATTCAAATAAAAAGCACCTTGCTAATATACTCATAAAAATTATTAAAGAGAATACTTTAAGATTACACCTTGATCAATTTAAAATATTTGATAAATCAGTTTGTACTCAAAATTTAAACAAATTTATGTTCTTTTTTGTAATATTTAACAAGTTTTAATTATAAAAATTAAACATGTGCAAAAAATAACAAGTTCACTTATTTAGCACTGACAATTCATTACAAATTGTACTTGCTCATTATTGTATTCGTCTTTTTATTTTAATAAACAAATCCTCAAATAATTAGTTTAATAAACAAATTATAAATAAATGTACACTCTTAGAAATAAACCTAGGCAATCTATATTTACCCTTGACAATAACTGAATTAAATTTTAACTCTTTTCAAAGCCTTGAAACTATTTATTTCTGTAAATTTAATATTTTTAGAAATTATAATTAAATTCATATTTAATTTGTTTAAGTGATATATCATTGATATTTCTAATGAATAAATCATTAAAATACATTCAAATATACTTAATCAAGGTGATTCTCAAGAAACTCCATGTTTTTAAAAGCAGTTCCATGTAATGAAAATTAAATATTTATGCGATATTTTGTATAATAGATTATTTATTTGAAAATTTACCGGAAACTGATTTTAGAAGATCTTAGCAAAAGTCCAACAAATATTATATCCAAGGCTTTAGTTTTGATGTCATTATTTGTTTGTTTGTATCGTTTAAATAATTGTTTAGTATTTATACTAAATTAAAATATCCTTGTTCATTTTTTGATATATCTTCCTGGTAAAAAGTAGGACTTTAGGCAATTATGACTTATCTAGTTATTATATTACAGCAAAACTCAAATTAATGTAATCGATATGCAAATGATGGTCACCTGATCTCAAATGAATGTCATCGCAATGTTTTAAAGAGCGCTAAAACTATTTACTTCTCAAAAACAATGAGATATTCATTTGAATTGATTAAGAATTGCAAAATGAATTTAGATGCAACTTGTTCAATTGAATTTAAGTATTAGAATTGCAAATATCTATTAATGTTAAAGAAGGAAAATTTATAAAAAATAAAGTTTCTTGATGCTTTAATAAGTAAAAAAGTTTGTAATTATTAGTAATTTATTTTTTCATATTAACTGGATTGAAATTACAGAAAAGTCATCGGAAGCCAATTGAGTTGTGCTAAACAGCAGTGATGGCCACCAATATTCTAGAGATTTATAGTTTATAATTTTGGTGAAAATCATAGACTTAAAAATAGACTTTTTATTTAAAATAATAAACTTTAATATGTTTAGAATTGGAATAAATTTTTTTGTTTTGATCTAGCTGAAAAATAAGAAAATTAAGAGAGAATCAGCTTTTTATTGCATTTTTAAACAGTAATTTTTTGGCGCCGAAGGGGGTACCCAAATACCTCTTCCTATACCTAGGCTTTGGCTAAACAGGGATGGCCACTCATCTACTTATATTTTACAGTCTTATAATTTTGGCTAAAAAAATATAATTTTTGAATTCGGATAAAATATGTGTCGAAATTTATGAAAATTAGAAGGATAAGTTTCTCTTATTGTATTTTTGTTAAAAAAATTTCCTGGACCCCAAATACCCTGGCTATTATTGTGTGCTAAAAAAATATGAGTTGATATCCTTGTAAACTACATATTATTGTATTACAAAACCAATATAAAGGTTGACTCGAACTAAACCTCATCCAAGTTTTAAATAAGTCTCACAGAAATATTTATAACTAATTGATAGCATTCACTAATTATTATAATAATTAATATTATAATAAATCACTTGATTTGAGTTCAAATCTAATGCTATTCTTTAAACTAAAATAAAGTTAAAAATTAAGTATAAATTAAAAAACACTTAAAAATATTAAAAGTTAACTAAATATCGGTTTTAATGGAAAACATGATATTAATGACAATTAATTTTGTTTTTGTGCTCTTCATTCCGATATTGTTTCTGAAGTGGAAAACCATTAGAAGACATTTAATTGTATTTCCACGAGAGATGAGGTCAGTTTTATTTATGGTTTTAGTTAATGAAATAGGATTTTGAATGAATTCAGAGGTCTCTTCAAACTAATTGGTTCCAAACTCTATGTAATGGACTGCAAACGAAACAACAAAACTGTTCCGAAGATATTTAAAGAGATATCAAACAAATATCCGAATCGAGTGATGTTTTACTTCAAAGACGAGGTCTGGACTTTCAAACAGATGGACGAACTGTCCAACAAAGTGGCCAATGCCTTCACACAAATGGGGTTTGAAACGGGCGATGAAGTGGCGCTCCTTATGAATAATAGACCAGAATTTGTGGCCCTTTGGTTGGGTTTAGCCAAAGCCCGGCTCATCACTGCTTGGATTAACACAACTCAAAGATACGAAGCACTCACCCATTCTATTAGTGTTGTCAACTGTAAAGCTATCATATTTGATAAAGACCTTGCTCATTGTTTGTTTTAATTTTTTAATTAATTTGTATTAAACTATGAAATATTCTTCCAAAAACAGGTGTGGGTGAAATATCAAGCAACATTCTTGACAAGAGTCCATCGATGAAGTTCTTAGGTTTCGGGGACTCCGAAAGTGAAGCGAATTTCAGTTTTGAAGATTTAAATGAAGTGTTGTCTCACTCTTCGAGTGCGGATCCGATAGACCTAAT
This sequence comes from Galumnidae sp. Gr-Ori-00277, assembly GCA_034700165.1. Lineage (NCBI taxonomy): Eukaryota > Metazoa > Arthropoda > Arachnida > Sarcoptiformes > Galumnidae > Galumnidae sp. Gr-Ori-00277. Next base: position 10,945 of record JAQIXI010000721.1, on the reverse strand, counting down.
GAACAGCAGTTTAAACGATAAACTCTATTATGTGTTCACTTCGGGAACAAAAGGTCTGCCAAAGGCTGCGGTCGTTCGCAATCATCGCTACATTTTTATGGGTAATTGTTTTAAGCGGTCCTTTGATATAAGACAAGACGACAATCTTTATGTGACCTTGCCACTTTATCATACAAATGCTGGACTTCTGGCTCTGTCTCAGGCATTACTCTTTGGTACGACTCTAACCCTCAGAGAAAGGTTTTCGGCCTCTAATTTCTGGAAAGACTGTATTCATTACAAATGTAGTGTCAGTTGATTTTAATATTTAACCAGGATACTTCTTTTTAACTAATATACTTGACTTATAGGCCGCCATTTATATCGGAGAGTTATGTCGGTATCTTTTGGCACAACCAGAAAAGCCCGAAGAGAAACAGCACAGACTTAGAATTTTGGTCGGAAATGGACTCAGAAAAGAGTTGTGGACTCAATTCAAGAATAGATTTAATATTAAAAATATCGGAGAATTTTATGGCTCATCTGAGGGAACGGCATATAGCAGTAAAGATCCAATTAAGTCAACTCTAATTTATAATTGAATTTCATTTGTAGCCAACTTTACAAACAGAGAGGGTTCGTGTGGTTTCATTCCCTTATGGTTTCCCTCTATTTCTAAAAGTATTTTTCCAATGGTTATCATAAAAGTTGATCCGAGTAGAGGCCAACCAATTCGTGATAAGAATGGTTTGTGTCAACCGATAGAATCGGGTGAAGTCGGAGAGATTGTGGGTAAGATCTTTGACGCCGACCCCACCCGCGCCTCATTTGGTTACAGTCGTGTCGAGGAAAACAATAAAATGATTATTCGCGATGTACTCAAACCGGGAGATATGGCTTTCAGTTCGGGTGATCTCTTGGAAATGGATGAGTTGGGATACCTTTATTTTAAGGATAGAGTCGGCGATAACTTCAGATGGAAGGGTATTAAAGCAAATGTTTGGTCATTGTATTCCTGAGTGACTAATCTTAACCTCAAATGATTTTTAGGTGAAAATGTGTCGACAACTGAAGTCGAGGCTATTATTCAGAATGAGATCGGTTTTGAGGATTGTATTGTTTTCGGTGTTAAAATCGAATCCTGTGAAGGAAAGGCAGGAATGGCTGTAATTGTAAACAAAAACAATAATCCATTGGATTTGAAGGAATTGTATTCAAAACTGAGGACTAAACTGACTTCTTATGCAATGCCTGTATTCGTGAGGTTCGCCGATAATATTGAAACGACGGCTACTTTCAAATTGTCTAAACAAAAGTTGGAAAGGGATGGCTTTAACCCCGAACTCATTAGTGATAACTTGTTTTTCTTAGACAAGAATTGCGAAACTTATACCAGTCTTACCCCTAATTTATACAAACAAATACAGAGCGGAAGGCTTTCCCTTTAAAGAAAGACCCATGGAACAATTATGCTGATTGACACTTTGTCACCTTATTACTATTATGTCATAATATTACGTAATAAATATATATAACTTTTAATATGTGAAGGATATTAAAAAATAATATCACTTTTGCAATATTCTAATATCATATTCCAAGGTGTTTCAAACAAACGAGAAAAGATTAATATTTAATCATATAAAATCTAAAATAATTCATAATTAATAATTTATGAGCTAGATAATATTTCAAATTTAATAATTCACTTCAATATTAACATTATTGTTATATAAATCATTTGATGTAATAATACATAATTTAAATAAATTCTAAATAAAAAGATTTGCATTTATTTTAAGTGTATTTTTGTTGGAATATAACTCTTATCGGACCCTTTGGTCGGGTAGTTATCTCAAGACAAGGCTTCACATCATATCTGCTGTCAACAGATTTAATGGTAAAACTTCTAAATATATTAGCAAGCACAATCTTTACTTCTGTCAAAGCAAACTTCATTCCAATACAATTACGAGGACCGGCACTAAACGGCACATAAGAGTATAGATTTCTATTACTATTACTCTCAAGAAATCTTTCCGGTCGATAGACTTCCGGCTGAGGAAACACTTCTTTGTTTCGATGCAAACAATATGTGGAGACAGCGATTGTCGTTCCCTTTGGTATTGTGTGCGAACCCATTTGGAAGTCTTCAGTTACGAGACGTGCGATTGTAGGCAAAGGGGGATACAATCGAAGGGATTCTCTAATACAAGAATCTAGGTATTTTAGTTTAGTAATGTCATCACCAGAAACAGGTCTACATCGGTCTTCATTGAAAACACTTTCTATTTCTTTGTGGACATTCCTCTGAACGTCAGCACTCAATCCAATGAGAAATAATGTCCAACAGATGGTTATGGCAGTCGTTTCGTGACCTAAATATTAATGCATTTATTTTTCAATAATTACTCATTTGATTCATAACTGATTTCGAGAGAAAATCAAAGATTAAATTATTTTCACAAACCGTTTATCAATTGTTTATTACAATTTCTATTACCTTGATGTAAATACTCTTCTAGGTATTAGTTTTATTTATTAATAGTATAGAATTAAGTTAATAGAGCAAGATCATAGTACTAACCTGCGGCCATAAATGTGTCGACTTCTTCTCTGATATCTTCTTCAGTGAGTTTGGAATTGTCTGACAAATGGAGTTCTAGAAGTAAATCGAGGAAAGCCTTTCTCTTCTTCTGATAGATATTCTCTTCATTACTAAACTCTTTGGTATTAGACATAGTGTTAGCCCTTTGAAGGAATTCCTGTTTTCTTTGGCGAATGACGTTTCGCGTGAATTTGTGTAAAATATTTAAACTTTTGAGGTATTGTTTGCCATGAGCCGTTCTCTCGAATATGATATCAAATCTGGTCTTTAGGTCGAGATTCCTCCGCATAACCACTTCCTGCATGAAATTCAATGCTTTCACATATTCTTTATTTGAATTCTTTTGTATGTTAAGAGTGACCCCCATTGCGGTACTGCATATGGTGTCGAGAGTACAGTCAGTGACAAACGGACAGATATCTATTATTTGTTGACCTAAACCTTTGATTCTTTCAATAAAAATAAAGGAGTGTTCGTTTATTATTGGAATGAAATCATTAATAATATTGAAATGAAAGGCTGAAGTCAATAGTTTACGTCTGACTCTCCATTCGTTCCCTTTGTTTGTGAGAAGACCTCTTCCCAGCCATCGATGGAATACATTATAATTTTCCGATTTTTCAATTATTTTTGTGCTTGATAACACGGCCTTTATATAAAAAGATGTTCAAGATATTATCAAAGTAATTCAACAAAACAAAAATCGTTATTTACCTCGACATGTTTTTGACTATATAAGAGAACCACTGGCTTCCATGCAAACCATAGGACAACATAATCTTTAAATAGATGCATAAGACCAAGCTCCATTTGTAATATTACTAAATTTGAAAGATTACTAAAAATGAATTCTTTAAAAATTAATTTTATTTTAATAGTCTTACAAACTGTGAAATCATTGGGAAGTCCTCTTAGTATTCCTCCGGTGAAAAGTGGAATATTTCCAAGAATTGGATAACGTGGTATACCTGGACATTTTGATAAATAAGATGACATACGAGAGTACTTCCAATAGAGGCGAACAATAATTGAAATTAAAAGAAATAGAAAAATAATTAAAAGCATTTTATTGTCAATGTTTTCAAGAGTTGTTTTGACATAAATTTTCAATAGATTCAATGTATTGAAAAAGTTGCAAGGGTAATATTCATTGCTCAATAGTGCATATATGAACGGATTCACTGCACAAACTATGAGCCAATTGAAAGAAGCCTTTCTATTGATATTCCCCTCAAACAAATTGAAAGAAATTGTTGTTATTTTATAAGTGTTTAAAAGCATTTATTGTTTAATATTAAGTTATGATACGTTTGTATGTCTTTCCTCTTTGTTCGTCTATTATATTTCCGGTCTCGTCATTCATTCCGTGAGTAATCTTTGCTTCAAAATTATTAATACATTTTTATAGGTATGTTCTGGCGTTATATTACGGTTATGCGAACCCTTTATTGCCGTACATTAGTGATTGCGCTTCAATAGTAGCACAGAATATTTTTTCTCAACTCTTAACTATCAATGCATTGATGAGTGAGATTTTTCTAGAATTTGAAAATAATTGAACTTGATCTTTCAACACATATTATTTTTCTGTGTGTTTTCCCTTGACATAATTTTACCTTAGACATTTTCACGCAACTTGAGATCATTTCCTTTCCGATATTTAATATTAAGATATTACAAGTTTATTTTCCTACTTTGGAAATTGATACCTTGCTATTATTAGCTCTGTTCATTTGAAAACCTTGAGCTTTAAAGGAAAGTACTCTAATATCTTATTCATACTTTTAAAGTCATTTATTGAATAAATAATCCTTTTATTGAATTTTAATTAATTATGAAATCATTAATCATTTCAGTTGTGATAACAGTTTTTATTTTTTACAATAAAAACAAAATTAAAATTAACTCCAAATACACAAAAACAGCAAAAACTGAAATATTGAACAAAAAGAACAGAATTTGTTTATTTTTGGGGACATTAATGTCTTTGGGGACAGCAATTATTGGCAAATATGAGACAGCACAATCCTTTTTTATGCATAGTTTGGGAGGTCTTCTTGGATTTGGTGCCGCAGCTCTTCTTTTATTTCAAGTGGTATTCATTTCGACAAATTATTAAGTTTTGTACTTATTTTTGGAAATAAATGTTATTTTTAGGGCTTTTTATCTCAAGAAATGACTTCTTCTGAAACGGATAGAAAAGTGGCAAAACTTCGTATTTTAGTGGCAATACTTTACTCTTCCTTTTTATTTCTATTCATAATTTTTGGTGTTTTGTCGGCCATAACTGCAGGAATTTCTAAGTTTCAGGACAATGATTTTCGTGTGCATTGGTCACTTTCTGACCCAGGTTATATTTGGCACTGTTTTAGCGCTTTATTTGAATGGTTAACAGTCCTTATATTGAGTCCTTTCTTCGCAACTTTTATACAAGAATTCAAAGCAAATGATTGAATAAAATAAACAAAATTAAAGGAATGAAAAACATTGAATTAATATCTTAAATAATCTATTAAAAAAATTAAAAGTACCTATGACACTTTTATGTAAAAATATATTTAATAGTTATGCAATAAAAAGAATAATAATGAGAATGAACTTGGCAATTTATTTTGTATAACAAATTATATATAATTAATAAAATGTTTTATAATTTGAGTTTTCTGTCAAAAGAGTTAAAAACGAAGAGTTTATTTGAGGTCCAAATTGTTATTAAACTGATCGGTATATCTATTAAAAGGCTTAGAATAAGCGAAATCAGAAATGCGCTTGCTACATACATAATGAATAGAATCAAAATAAATAAATAATCTTTGGTTATATCGAGTGAAGGGTATCTATCAATGATTGAGTGCAACAAAATTGGGTGAAAAAGAGAGTTCACTTTAAACAAATGTCTCAGAATATTCCAAATGGGCAAGGTCATTAATCTCCTTGTTATCTTAATTTGAGCAAGAACAATGAAAAGATAAAATTGAAGTATTGATACGATCGATGAAAATGAACTTGACTCAAATGCGCTAAAAATGGGTAATTTACCGAATATATGCTCTCTTGAGCAAGATACAATTATTATTATAGTCGTAAATAACATTAAATTCTTGATAATATATGTTGTTTTTGGATTTTTATATAACCTTTCTAGGTAATTCTCTTGCATTAAGTAACCAATCAGTATTCCATTGAAATATGCAGAACCAAGGGCAAATGGCTTGAAATGAATCATATCCAGGTAACTGTTCTTATTTCTGTAAAATTAAAGACAAAATTAAAATAAGTGTCGCCTCAAACTTAAAGGAAAAACTGACACAAACGGCGAAAACGGCGTTTTTCGTGTAAAGGCTTCGTTAAACTGCATATCAGTTGACATTCCGTTGGAATAAAAAATATAGAAATTTATTGAAAAGAATATAATGTTTGACACAATTGTTAGCATTAGTCCGGTTTTCAAACTTCTAATTCAATCAAATGGTTATTAATCTCTTAATTGTCTTTTGATTACATACCGATTGAAACCATAGAGAAATATCGGAGAAATTATAATATACTGAACCAACACATGAGAAGTCCAAACCCATACCAAACACTTAACATAAGTTTAGAATAAACGTAAGGATAGGAAACTTTTTTCTAATAAACAATTAGTATATTTTAGACATTACCGGAGCTGTTGATGATATGAAATTTGCGATGAACAGCATATTGGGAAGAGTGGCTGCACCGCACGATTTGACCACTTCTTCATCTTTGATGTTATATAAGAGATGTTCGACAAAATGGTTGTAAAAAATAATCAGAATATAAAAGATGGGAACAATTTGTAAGAGTCTTTCAAAGTAGAATTTAGCAAACAGTTTAACAGATGATTTATCACGAATGTCCTTGCTCATTTTGAAGTACCATTTACTAGAAGCGATTCCATTCAAAAGAATAAATAAAGTCATTCCATATCTCATAATAGAATTAATGAAATATCTTGAGATCTGATTCATTTCGAGCACATATTGAGAATAAATAACAAAAGGGAGGGACAGAAAATGGAGGCAAAAGACCCCCACATGTGTTGAGATCCGTAAGGCGTCGAATATAACGGTTGGGTCTTTCCATTCATTTTCTGGTGATTTTCTGCCCTTTGAATCACTTTTGGGACCAAATATTGTTTTGATATTTTTGATGACCGAAAATTTAATTAATAAATGAGTATGGTCAATTAAATGAAGACCATCAAATAATGTTGCTAGTAGATTTATCAAAATTAAAACAATGATAACTAATTGCAATATTTGATACATCATTAGTAATAAATCAAAAGTATTTATAGTTTTATCAAAACTTTAGAGATCTTTAAGTCAAAAGACTATTCTTGTAATCCTTGAGCGAAAAGTAAAGGATATAAAAAAATTCATAAATTAAGGAAAAGTTGTTTTTCTGCAAACATTACCTAAAGTGCCAAAATTAGATTTAGCTTGTTTAAAGTTGTATATAAAATTACCAATTGTAATTATCATAATTTATTTGTAATAAAGTGATAGCCTTTGGCTCTGGCTATGGTCAGGAACAGTCAATTTAACTGAATTTATTAATTAAATCTAATAAGTATTTGTTTTTTTAGAAACACAGCAAATGAATTGACAAAAACAATTAAAGTCTGACCACAAAATCATAATTATTATCGATTTTCAACCAAAGATTTAATCGAGAGGTCAGGAATAGGTTTGTAAACATCTGTTTATTGACTGACAATTGGAGGAATGGGAGGAAAGTTATGTCGAGAACTGATTTTAATTTATGAATAAAGTGTTGCCATAAATTTGATTTAAAATTAATTGTTTTTATTGATTATAGACTCAGAGTCAGAGTCGGGACAAACGTCAGACATAAAAACGTTTTGAGGAGTTATTAACGAATATTTGTTTATATTGTGTTAACGAATATCAACGATTTGTGTCATCACATCCCTGTCCTCATCAGTAGAACTAATATTCAAATTAAATGAAAGCATTTTTTTTAATTTTATATATAATTTAAAGTTTAAAGTATTCTAAGTTTAGTTATTTTAGTTATTTTTAGTCATTTGTTGTTTTTATAAATAATTCAGTAGTCGTATAGTGTTTTACCAAATTTAGTTCCAGTTCTGGCTTTTCGCGATTCGATCATTTCTTTAGTAATGGTACGTCTGTCCCAAACCCAACCAATTTTTACCAATTGATCCAAAACAAAAGTTGTCAGATTCAATCTCCAGCCCCACTCACTCGTTGAGTAATCAATTGGAAAAGTGTGATGGAAATTGTGGTAACCCTCACCTAAAAAAAGAGAAGAATTAGACTCTTTTCATATAACTTAACTCTAACCCAACATAAAGACAGAGACCAATATATTTTCGACGGCTCCCATATTGATGTTATACGGTCGGGTACCCCACATATGAGCAAAAGAGTTACTGGAACAGACACAGTGTAGGGCAAATACATATCTTAAGATGTAAGGTTTTCGTTTTATTTGAATTAGAAGTTTGAAACTAGAAAACGACCTAGAGCAAAAATGTTGATATTTAGAAAACAATTTTTTCATATTCTTTATTTAAATGAATCAAAGAATGTCATACAAATAATAAAAATTATTATATTAAATATTTTGTCAAGTTCCGCCAACTCCTTTTGTTTAATTAAATGTACAAGGTATTATCAAGGCTAATTCAAGTCAATTCATATATTTGACATTTTCTTAATTTTTAAAAATTCAATTCATTATTTGAAGATTAAATAGATACTAATCTAAAGTATTTGAATCCAAATTCAATATTATTATCGTTTAGTTTTAAGCACTAAATACTTATTTAATGGAATTGTCTTAAAAATACTAAATGTCAGGACTCGTGACTCTAAACAAATGATAAGTTTTTAGATAAAAATTCATATTTAAAGGTTAAGACAATTATACAAAACATTAGTCTTTCACTGAATTCAAAGAATATTATAAAATAAAATAATGAAAACAAAACTATTATTAGTTTTTCTCTTATTTATTGATTCAATAGTCAGTAATGAAATACAAGTCAACACTAGTTCTGGTTTAGTCAAAGGACAGACAATTAATGTCTTAAATCAAAGTATAGATCAATTTTTAGGCATTCCCTTCGCGGAACCGCCGATCGGTAAACACAGGTTTGAGATACCAAAAGAACTTAAAAAACCGATTGAAGTAATAATTTTTGTTATAAAAATGGGTTTTATTTTAATTTTTCTCTTTTAGGGAGTAATCGATGGAACGACACAAAAGAACTCATGTATGCAACAGAAAAACATTTTAAACTTTACAATAAGTGAAGACTGTTTGGTATTGAATATATGGTCACCACAAACACAAACACAAAATAATAATTCCTCGAAACTAAAAGCGGTTATGTTTTGGATATACGGCGGCGCTCTTAAAATGGGTTCCATTAATAGTTATAACGGAAGTATTATCGCCACTCATGACATTGTGTTCGTTGCACCTAATTATAGATTAGGTCCTTTTGGTTTCTTATATGGTGCAACAAAACATTCCCCTGGTAATCTTGGATTCTATGATCAGCTCATGGCTTTGAATTGGGTAATAATGGGTTAACCTATAATATAAGGGATTATTTGATGATTAGGTCAGAGAAAACATACATTTATTTGGCGGCGATAAACACCAGATCACCATTTTTGGTGAGAGTGCCGGCAGTTGGAGTGTTTCAGCACATATATTGTCGCCCCTCTCTAAAGGACTTTTCAAAAGGGCTGTTATGGAAAGTGGGGCTAATTTTCACAATAAAAAGAGAGGGGTTTTGACGACAGACGAAGCCTTAAAACAAACCAAAGATATGGCAAAACATTTCAATTGTAGTAAAGGAAAGGATATATTGGACTGTTTGAGAGATATCGAGGCTCACAGTATTAATGACTACAAAGGAATCACAACACAACCTTTGGACGGCACAGAATTCTTGCCTGAAATTGCTCAAGATACTTTAAAAACACATAAAAAATATAGTCATGGTAAATTATCTTGATTAACTTTAAATATTTGAATAACTTATTTACTTCTTTAAAAATAGACATTGATGTGATGGCCGGGATAACTCGAGACGAGGGGTCATTACTTGCAATCTTGGAATTCGATGTCTTGAGAGGAAACATAACTGAAAAAGATTTTAAATATTTGGTTCAGATCTCAAACACTATTTTTCATGACATCAACGATGAAAAGGTTATGGAATTTTACCTCAAAGATGTCGATAAGACTAATACCGGTTCTTTGAGGAAAGCATTCTTTGATTTTTACGGCGATTTAATTATGAAGTGTCCGACATATCTGTTCGCCAAACAATTTTCAGAAAACAACCCAAAGAAAAAAACCTATTTTTATGAACTGACGTTTCAAAGCACTGAATTCAGCGCTCAGTTGGGATGCGATGAGAAAACAATGGGTATTTGTCACACCTCTGATATACCCTTTGTTTTTGGTATTCCTCTTCTATACCATAACTGGAACTCTAAACTTGATATTGATTTCAGTCTTCAAGTAATGAAAATGTGGACTAATTTCGCAAAAACTGGGTTTGAATTGAATCAAAATATTGTTTTGAAATTTGTTTCTAATGTTTATATATTTCTATTAAAATATAGTGACCCTGGTGAAAATTGGCCACAACTAATTGACAATAGTGTTAGTGTTGTTAAGAACTTGAATCCAAATAATTTAAACGCTATTTTCGTCGACCCTTTTAAGAAAAATTGTGACGAATTCTGGAAAAAATATTTTTGATTTTACAAAAAAAAATGAAAATAAAATAAAAATTAACGAACAGTTCTTTATTCTTGTAAAGATTTAATGTTAGAATTTAGGACTTATTTGACATGGACAATTTTATTTATATTATAGTTTAATGAAAAATAAATTAAAGCAAAACAATTGTTTAGATTACAGGTTTTGTCTAAGATTAACATCAGTTAAGTTTTGTGAATTACGTTTTGGCAATACCTGGTTTACAGAAAGGATAACAAAATAAGTAAAACAAGGCAAAATTTTTAGGTTTAACTTTGGTAGAGTCAGCCAGAGTTTGGACTATTGTCAATTTGTCGGAATGACAAAAAACAAATATGGCTGACAATATTTTGCTTATAACCAATAAGTAGAGATGAGAAATATCGGGATTTCCCGATCTTAAAATGTTAATCTAATTGTCGGGGATAACGTTTTAGCCGAAAAACGGCCGTTAATTGAATCAAATAAACGTTGTTTTATTTTCCCAATATTCCCGATATAAGCAATAATTATTGATAATTCCCGATATAGCAGTATTTTGGGTTTTACTCCCGATTTTAGGGG
>JAQIXI010000720.1:0-19074 GCA_034700165.1 Galumnidae sp. Gr-Ori-00277 | reverse complement strand
CTAATAGACGACAAAAACAGAAGTTTTAAACTTTTGGATAAAAATACAGAATTTGAAAATCATTTTATTATTTAATTACTTTTAGTACAAAATGTTTGAGGAATTCACACTTTTTGGGGGTTTTATTCAAATTTACAAAACATATGAAAGAATTGGCAAAACAAAGCAATGAGAGGGAGAGAGTTCTCTTCAGTACAGTTTTAGTGCCCTCTTATGCCCTCTTTTGACATTTTTATTAATTATTTTGTTGAAATTGTTTTGAGAGTCAAGAGATGGAAATACTTCTTTCTTTGAATTATTCACTTCTTTATAACGATTTCGTAATTTAAAAGAAAATTAGTTAAACTTTAGTCAAACTTCATATTATTTCTACCATTTATTGATTGAAGTTTTGGCACAACTTTTTTTTCAGACCATTACTAACGAGTCTTTACTTCGGATTTTAGTTATTTAATGATAATTAATAATTACTAATTATTAAACTGAAATGTCTTTTGAGATCTGATATATTTACAAACTTTTGTAATAATTTGTGAATTGAATTAAAATCTTTGTTTTGTGATGTGATTTGGTGACAATATTTGCTTTTAATTGTAATTATTATAAATAATAATTTATGATTTAAACCATAATTTTTAGTTAAGTTTCTGTAATTGAGTTATAAATGCAATTCTTTGTTGATTCGGTGTTTGAATGAAACCACGAGTTTGTAGTTTTGACTTATAGTTGAATTGTTGGACAAAAGCTGTGTTTTGTGTTTTTGTGCGCAAACGTTGTTTGTGTGACGTGTGTTGTGATGTTTGGGAAGACAATCGACAGAGCATTGAAGTGATGAAGTGGTCGCCATCAGTGCCATAGCATTAGCGCACAAACGGCACAACCGGTCGCTTAGTGTTCACACAAACGGCAATACTATTATTCTTAGTTTTCCCTATCGTTCGTTCGTTCGCTGGAATTTATTTCACTCAACTTTTAACAACTTTTAGAGTCGTCTGGAGGTAAGACTAACACACTTTTGCCATAACATTAAAAACAATACTCAATGTTTAAGACATGTCTTAAGTGAGAGTCCATTAATTAGTTATTTTTGTCAACTTTAAAGTGTATCCAATTAGTGATCTCTTTATATATTATATACTCTTTTGTGCGAAAACTCAGTCAGACTTTTGTATTGTACTTTTGGTTCCAATTTTTAAATACTGGGCTTTGCTTTGAAGGGCATTCAGTCTAATTGTTGACCTATATATCCATGTCTTCAGAGGACAATCATCTCAAACATTAATAGTTTATAAGTATTTGGTTTCGGACCACAAACTCTTTAACTCGACATAACTTTTGTCGATAAAAGTGACCCAAACTGTGACCCAAACTATTTTCACTCCTTTTTAAGCAAAACTTACGAATTAAATGATTGACTAAAGTTTTCATTCATTAAAAGCGATAACTTATTAATGAATTTAAATCATTCGTTGATTAATAACTGATTATTTGATAATCGATTGAAAATATTAATATTTGTGTCAATTATTAAATTTATTTGAAAACAAAAACAATTTTTAAAGCAATGCTTTTAATTCATAAATATTTGAGTCAATTGTTTTGCAATTTATTTAATATATTCTAAATTAAAGTATTTTAAAATGACTTTAATATTGAGTTAGAAATTGGTTTCTAATGAGGAATAAGTGGTAAAAGAGTACATAATTAGTACTTTTATTATTACCTCAAATACTTTTGATAATAGTCTTCCATAAAAGTCAGGGATATTAAGGTTGTGATCGAGTGGACAACTGATTAGGTTTTTGGTGAATGACTTTAATTGTTTGCGGATAAAGAAGTGGTCAGTTATGACATTATTTGGAAGACTTCCTCATTAGTGGTCGAAAATGTATTGTTTGAAGAGTTTTATGGCAATCAATGGTTTATATCGAATGATTCATTGAAATGATGTCCAATGAATTTGATTCGATGTATTGATTGAATACCAGAGCAGTGGATGAGTCGATCGACTGCTGACTACTGACTAATTTCAGTTCTTTTGTCGATAAATTCGTTGTTGACATTGAGAGCACTCCTGAATCTGTTTATCGACCCTTTTTTGCCGACTTTTCTAAATGAGTGTTCATTTTAGAGACACCCCTCAGGATGTGAACATAGGTCAGACCTGACGACAATATAGCCTTTTCTCGATTGGAGAAACACCAAAATGCATACAATTTCTCTAAAGTACTCAAATTTCTCATTTGCCAGACATAAGAGAACAGATGAACACAAACCAAAAGTACACATATGGCCCAAAAAATGTTACTTTTATGTTGGAATCACCAGGGCTATTATGCATATTCTGGTTATTCCAAATTTCAAGTATTCCTATCATTGGTAGCACTTCTAACTTATAATAACAAAAATAATTTTACTTTTTATTAACTTTTAGATCAAATTTCTCACAAAAAAAAAACTTTTTTTTTCAATTTATTCACAAAACTATTAAATTGATTTCAAATTAATTTTTCTTAAAATTCGGTAATAAATAAGATTTGATGGAATCAATTTGTTTGGATATAAATGAAAGAGTCATAAACTTTGTTATAATTTTAAAGATCTTAACGATGTTTTGGGGGAAACGCCTTAACATTATATCGAAGAGAAAAAAATAATGATTGGTTCTCAGTAATTATATAAATTGTACAAGGTAACTTTGTTTTTGACCCACAAAAAATGTCGCAAAGAAATGAGAATATTTGACGTTTGGTTTATGTTCGACACAAAGCGGTATTCAGTGGTCTGTCTCTCTCTTCTATTGATGTATTATATTTCCCATAAATTTAGTGGACGTCCACACAATTGAGTGCTTTTATTATAGTTTTGTTGGAAAATATACATAAAATAAGATAAGAAATGTTTGCTTTTGAAGAGTTTGTTGTGTTGTTGTGTTTTTAATAATTTTCCAATTGGTTCGGGTCTACCAATGCTTTGAAAAACAGAATTATTATTATTATTATTAGTAAATGATTTCTGAACATTAAAGAAAAGAGAACATCACGAATGTCGCTCTGATTCGGCCCTTTGGCCCTGAACTCCACTACAGACCAATGGTTGTCGAGTTTTAATATTACTTAGTTTTCAATGTTATTAAGACTTAAGTCAAAGCAAAAGCTATTACTTTCACATAATATAGAAGTTCACTAAATATGTAATTATGAGCTCTTTTTTCTCATTCTTTATATCGCTTTCATAGATTTAAAACCAATTTAGGAAAATATTAATTAATTATAATTATTTTTCAATCTCTTGGAATGTTATGTTAACGACATTACCTTTTCTTTGTGTTGTAATCATTTCTCAAATAACTTTATTGCGAATTCAAACTCTTCTCAGAAACACTTTTCAATTTTCAAATGAAATTATTTTAATGTAATTTAATGTAAAAATATTTATGCGATTACATGATATGTAATTTTTTTTTATTTAATCACGCATTTCACCATGTAACTTTTTACTAAAAATTATCAAAAATTATTCCAAGATCTTCTCGATTAGGTCTATAAATCAATCATTTTTATTGTAGAGAAATCCTTATAATTCATGCAAAGTCTGATGGCATGTCTCGAACTAGAATTACATTTTCAAAACTATATAATTAGTGAATGTATTTTAAAAAATGAATTTTCAGCGCAAATAACTCGAAATTCTGGTCTTTATATCAGAACTAATTATAGAGATATTCAAAAAAATACTCGAAATCGGATGTAATGACGAAAAATGAATTTTCAAAACACAATTTAATAGCTTTTCTATACTAACGATTGCTTTTAAATAATAGTTTTGTCGCAAATTTCCTCTAATTTAATGACATTTTGTGAGATTCGCCAAAATTTTGCCAATAGTTTGTCGTATGCTATGAGTCATAGAATTTAATGTAATTTATTTTATTAATAATATTCTCGAAAATAGCATTCGATTGTGTTTTCAATAATTTAAGTCATTTTCCGCTAAAAAATATTCTCATATTTTTATTTCTTTGATGTCGTTTTGAATATCTTTTCAATCGTTTGTTTCTCTTCTATAATAAAAGATTTTCATTTCCTTTCACTTAATCTCCATTTAATTCCCTCCGAAAACTGTTTTTATTTCAATTTGAGTTATTCTAAACCAATGGTTTCCTTTTTTCAATTATTGATCCAATTTTGGCAAAAATTGTAAACATTGCTAACTATTAGAACATTATTCCAACTTTGGAACTGACTTGAAAGAAAAAAGTATCATGGTAATTTATCATTGAAAAACATTAACAGAATATAGTACTCCTTTTGTTCATTAATTTTAATATTTGTTGAGCAGATTCTTGAAGGTTATATAGAATCTGATTGTTTAACCATTTTATAGTCCCCAAAGTTTATTACCATTTGTTTTAACATTTAATCGATTCATTGTATAAAAAGATTACTTTTCTTTGTATTTAAAGTCATTACAAATTAAAACCTGATTTTTTTTCTTCGCGGATCTGAAGGGGTCAGTGATTAACAAATATTTTGAAATTGATTTCAATCCCATAATTGTTTCAATCATTTGGTAATATATGAATCAAATCCAGTTTTATCATATAATTCAATATTTAATGGATTTTTAAACTTTTAAGTATATAAACTTTTGGTAAATAACTTGAATTTAAAAAAACTTATACAATAAAAAAGAAATACAACTTAAATAAACAGGAATTTCATGAGATTATAAGACTATCAAAAATAATAATTACTTTTTGCTAATTTCAGATATAATTATATTGTCTATAAAAGTAATAAAAAATGTTATAATTGATGTTAGGATTCGGATAAATATATTTCAGTAATAATTTATTATCTCTTTAGAGATATTAGAGATAAAAAATATTACAATAAATGAATCGATAATTAATTTTTTTGTGTAAATTATAGACAGAAAATAACTTTTGGAGAATTTGTTTTGCATTTCTGTGATTAAGAATTTCTTTGTTGTATTTCATAAAAATCATAGTTTTAGACAAAATGAGTAAAACTTAAAACCAAATTTCAATTCAATATTTTATTTTTAATTCGAGTGAAGAAAATTTTTAAAAGTCTTATCCTTTGGTTTGATTGACTTAACGTTAATTCAATGTAAATCTTGTTTACATTCATGGCATTCAACTGATGGGTTAAAGTTTGACTGATTGATGGGTGCAGTGAATGGCATTTAAATGACAGATCAGTTGAGATAAAGCGAACTTTAGGTAAACGCAATATTGAGATGATTTGAAGTAAGCTTTGAGTCACATATTTTAAGCCCACTTTTTATTCTGTTTAATAAAACAATTATAAGTTTTATTGAGAATTTGAGAGAATGGGTCAGTACTGCCTCTATCGGTGACCAAAGAAAACAATAGGCTGTGCGCCAAACATCACATCTTTGTTGTTTAGTTTGTTTGAGCCGATGGTTTGTCGTTAGAGGCAGTGCTGTCGACTCCCATCGATAGCCTATCGTTAGCTTAGGACGGATTCTCTGATTTCCACAAAAGTAATCCTTTCAACAAAGGCCTGACTATTGCAGAAAAGTAAACATTTGTGCCATAACTGTATCTCAAAAATATAAACAAATGATAACAATATAATGAATATTCAAATAAATGTCAAATAAATGTATTAATAGTTTTATTTAATTTTTGTTTGAAGTGATGGCAGAGATATGTGCGACACATCCGTCCGATTAAAAACTGAAAGATGTACTCAAAGTTGAGTCAGTGGTCATTCCCTTTGAGATGAGATTCCACAGCCGTTGAGTTAAAGAATGGCACAAATAGACAACAATAATGCTTACGATTACTATTATTACAACTCCTCGACACCCGATGTACGGATCGGAACAATTGACAGCTCATTTCAAGTGCCTTCAGTGTCTTCCACGACCTCCAGACCAGTCATCGGAGGTAAAACACAGCCACCGTCGACACCACCACATCCACAAACCGCTCAACAGGTGGTGTCCATTCATCCCCCGCCACCACCGAGTGTGGCTGCGGAACAGTGGGAGGCCAGTCAGGTACCGGTGCCTCAAAACATTTCACAACAAACACCCGCTGAAGGAGAAAAAGTGACCAAAAAGAAGAGAAAACGGTGTGGAGAGTGTCCGGGTTGTCTGAAAAAGGATAATTGTGGAGAGTGTGGTCCCTGTAAGAGTGTCCGCTCCCATCAGATCTGCAAAATGAGGAAATGCGATCAATTGAAGACTAAAAAGGAAAAAGTCAGAGAAGTGAGTCTTTTAAGTCTTTTTTTTTCTCTCATTTCTATTCAATTGAATCTCTGTTACAAACTTTCATTAATTAAAAGATTTTATGAATTTATTTGAAAACTCATTAATTAAGAGAATTTCCAAATAAATTGCATTTTTATCTCTCGGAAAACATTAGATAAAAGTAATTAAATTGTTATACAAGTCTACATTTTGTCACATTTGATGACTTAACTGAATATTCTGTGCCTTTAAATAGTGATAAACAAAAATGTCTTAACTTTTCTTAATGAATAAATTGCAGTATTTTTCCGAATTTCAAATACAAATTTATTTCGAAGTATTTTAAGTCAGAGATTTGATATCAAAAGCAGAGAATATCTGAATCTTTACGTTTGAGTGCAGACGTGGATCCGATCCAAACAAAAATTATATCCAAAAATAACTCGAAGTTTGTATCAATAGTTGAGTGAAAATAGTTGTAAAAACCTAAAGCCATGTTTTTAATCAAAAGTTGCTTTGATTTATGTGCTTAATATCATTCAAATATTTTTTACAACGAAAACAAAATTTAATAAAAAATATTAAGTTTTCGATATATAAAAGAAATACATTTTTTCTTAATTATAATTTATTAGTTTTTCTCGTTTTTTACATTAGATTTGTTGTTGTCTTTACTATCTTTATATTAATGGTTAGAATATTGTCTACTATTCTGTTGTATGAATGATAACAATAATAGGAAAATGCGTTTTCATTCCCAAATGATAGTATCGCTTAACAAATATCACAGTTTAGAGTCAATACAATCTATGAGTCACGGATTATGGTCCCAATGACGTCACGGACTGCTTTTCACTAAATTATTGTTCCCGTCTATTCATCTAATATTATTAGTGCCATATATTTACTTTTTGAGCTCTGAACGATGTCTGCCTGTGCCCAACACAAGTAAACACAGCATGGATTCACTCAGATCTAACTTTTTGTTCGCATTAAGTTTAATGAAAATATTTTTTCTATAAATTTTGATTCATTGCTTTCAAATATTTCATATTATTTAATGAATATTTGAAATTTCCATTCGTTTTATTCTTAAATTTTTGCATTCATTCTATTATTAAATATTTTCCCCAAAATTTTAATTTTATTTTAATCGGATTTTGTTTTCACTTAAAGAAAATTAGAAAAAAATTTGTGAATCAAATGTTTTAGTTTATAAAAAATGCTTCAAATTATATATAATTTTTGTTTTTCTATATTTGAATTGATTTGTAAATGAATTGAATTTGAATTCTTTATTTAGAGGTAGTCTTTAGTATTAAAGGTTTTTCTAAAAGACTTATTGAATGGTTTGAGTCATTGATTAGATTTAATAAATTGTTATAAGTTATGGCCGAATATAATGGTAATAGTTGTGAATATGATGTAAATGTGTTGGTCTAACGTGTATTACAAATGCATCTGCTTTTGATCTCTAAACAGATGCTCGAATGCACTGCTATTGCTTTCGTTCGTTAATGATGTGTGACCTCAACTATAGTAAAGCAGAACAGAACAGATCTTACAGTTCTATTGAATTGGATTGGAGTGATGTGCATATGAAAACTCCCTTACATTACATTTGATTTTAGGTCTCAAATTGTTGTACCAAAATGTCGAAGTGTTTGGCAAATGTTCGACACAAACAGTTGAAACATAACTTATTTTTGTTGGCTTTGCTTTTATTTCGTCCTTTTTATAAGTAATAGTGATTTCGGTCTCAATTCTCTATAACTATAGATCTGAACAGAATTGAATTACTGAATCTGAATGAAAATACCAATTGAATGACTCAGTTATGTGTTGGCAGAGTATTATGCATAGAATCCGAGCACAGAATAGTTAGCCTGCAATATGAAATTTGCTGATAAACGATGTGTCAATTCATTATGCGCTGTATTATTCTCAACATTTATCGATCCCATATATATGTATTTCGTTGCCGTTTGGGTTCAGTCAAGCGCTCCAACTAATGATAATTTCCCAGTTTTTGATTCCAAAATTGCTTTTCTTTTTTCCCCAAAAATCTTATATTTGTTTCCAATTTCGACATTAATTTAATGTATTTGTGAATCACTTTTCAAAATAGAAAACAAAACGATTTTATAATCAGAAATGATTTCAATGAAATAAAATTAGCGCTCAATTCATAGCTTTGAATATTCACTTATTGACCACTTTGTATGATAGGCGGCCCAAATGGCAGCCGTGGCCGCATCCGGTGGTGGCATCGCTCTAAGTAAAGATATTACACAACTGGACGGGTCATCACATCGTAATATGAATGGAACCGCTATTCCCTCCCCGTTTACAAATCTGGGCCCAAACGATACGCATACCGCTGGTGTAGGCCCGACTCCCCGGGTGAGTGATCTCCTCTATCTCTCCCCTCTGTATTTAATAGTGAGTGGGTGTTATACAAGTGCTACTGTTATGTATTATTTCTGTACTATTTCTGGTGTCCACTTCTTATCAGTCACCTGTTATGCAGTTGTCTTTACACTCAAACACGACTTACTCCGCACTACTCTCCGACACTATCTCTCCCTCGTAGTGGGGTTGAAGGCAGGGAGTGTTACGGTTACAGCACTTCTTCGCCGTTTGACGTAAAATTTACGCAAAGTTTGCGGAAGTTTTTTGCCTCAAAACAAGTTATCATTTAAACGGTTGACTCCTCTAAAGCCCAATTCCCACGCTTTCCATCCCTTTCCATCACTTTCACTCAATTCCATTGAAATTTACATCACCTGAAAAGTTGTCTTAATTATCACTTAATAATGTTTTAAATTATTTTAATCAAATTATAAATTAATTTCAATTCATACAAAACCTCTTTTAATTGTTTTGTCATAAATTGAAGTTTAAAAAAGAAATTTCTTTTAAAAAATGAAATATTTTTAATCGATTAAAATATCGATTTTTTGTGGAAAAGTGATTCAAAAAATTGTCAGAACTATCGGCGAATAGTTTTTGATAAAATCAGTGCTTAAAACGACTGAATATAATATTAGTGAAGAAAAAATGCAAATGTTTTGTAAAATCGATTTTCGTTAATGAATGGCGCGTAACAAACATCGGACGAACGGAAAGGGGATCGACACTCAACAGAAAAACGTTTTAAACTTAGTTTTTGATTTGCTCTTAGAGCTCAACCATTGCTTTACACTGAGAACGGATGGCAGATGTGTGCGCTTTATTCTAATATCTTGTGCTGAGCGCTCTGATTCGTTGAGGAACAGTTAGTCATTGGTAGTTCTGAAGTAAAAGTTAGGAACAGCTGCATATAATCAACCTGTTTAGTTTAGTTTAGTTTGCTTAGAGTTAGCTGGATAGATTTGGATAAATTTTACATTTTTCTCATTTGACTTTTTTTACATTTTCGTCAATACCGACAATAAATGGTTTATTATAACAACTTATTGTTCGCTCATATTTACACCGTTTGACTCCGAATACGTTTTCTTATTGTTTGTAGAGTTTGGGGCCTCTCTTGCAATGAATGGCAAAAATTTTATCTCCTTTTGAGTATTGATTTGAATTTTGTAAACACAACCAAATGTCATAACTTTGCGGACCTTAAAGTAAATAAGTATTCTTTTAAATATATTTTTTAGGGAAAACCACACACTTTTCCATTAGTGTTAATCCCAAAAGTAATTCAATATTGAGAGTTGTATAGAATGTAGAAGAGGTGTCCCTCCAAAGCGAGAATGAGAACGTCCCTCAAAACTATATTTTTAGTCCATATAATGTTCGACTTGTTGTAAGAGTGAGTCGTGAGAGGGAGGGGAGGGCTCTCATCAAACACAACGAAGACCACAGATTCTCAGCTAATATCTGGTCATTATTGAAATGAATTCCATTTTTAAAATCTAAAGAACGAGAACTCAATTTTAATAGTTGTAATAGTTTTGCATCATTTGATTTATGTTCACTCATTATAGTCTGTCTTGTCGTGAGTCACGTGACGCACGCCCAGACTTAGAACGAGTTCATTTTTTTCTAACCATTGGATGAGTCTTAGATGAAAATCGAGATTTTTTTCAACTTTAACTCGACTTTCAATTTAAACTTAAAAATATATTCAATTCTGAGCTTAAATTTAGTGAGCGATCGATTCGAGGCATTTGCTCTGTTGTTATGCCATTAATACTAAGGCTTTCATCAGTGCTTTCAATGATTAGATCGCATCCATCCCTTCAATTGAATTATTGACGAATACTCGGAAAAATTCTGTTCCCGACTAAGACTTGCGCACAATTTTTTCATTGCAAACCAATACATCATTTATTTGAAAGACAAACTTCTGACCCAATTTTTATCATAGTTTTACATTTCATTAACTTTTAGAGGAAAAGCTTTACAAAAGAATAACTGAAATAAAAGCAAAAATTGAAGAAATACTCAAATTTACTATAAAATGAACGCATTTTAGATTTTGTCAAAAAAAAAGTATTTTTCGTTTCGATTATCGTCTTCTGAGAAGTGATGCAAATGAAAGGAATGACTGATTCCATAGTTTTTTATGATATTATAAAACAGTAGTACAGGTGTTGGCTCTGTTTGACGGGAAAAGAAATTGAAGATAAGCCGAATTAAAGATGAAGTGAAGCTTTTGGTGGCATATGTTGTATTCAGTGCAAGAAATACTTGCTTATGCTGTGCACCCATACGTAGGAAATGTGATGACCTGTTGGACAATAGAAATATGAAGAAAGGGAACAGACGGTGCGCTCGACTCTCGATATGTGTTAGGCTTTAGAATGAGAGGAGACGTAAATACATAACAAAGTAAAGCAGAAAATGAATAAAAAGAACTTTTTCGATATATATGGGATCGTTGGCTTGTGTTGTGCCCAATGGGCACATAGTTTGAGTCCTGGGAATCAGAGGTGAACAGTAGCGCACAGTCTGTCTTAGATGTGGATATGCATAAACTCTCAAACATTTCTGATTTGCACACAAAAGCATCTCTTATACAGAGAAATGGCTTTTCTTTTGTTCTCAATTTCTTTTGTCAACTAAAGTACGAATGCTTTTCAATAGAAAGCAATTCAATGGATTATATTCTGGTTATGGCTATAGTAGGCTATAGTAGCTATGGTCGGTCACCTGGGAATCAATAGCAAAGAATTATGAAAACTACAAAACTTTAAGGCATTAATAGCGCTGTTCTTTACTCTCAGATAATTTTAAATGAAAATATTCGCTCAAATTCTTGTCTTATTCTTGTCTTAATCTATTCCCTAACAAAAGTTGAGTCAATAAATATGATTCTCGTGTGAAATGTCTGACAAAAGTTACGTCACTTTCGATCGATATATCAAATGACTCATTGCTTTTCACATAGAATTGAATTTAACATTAATTTAATTATTGTCTGATTAGGGCTCGTATTCAGATTTCTCGTCATCCAAACACTCGGCAAACATTAATCAAGTCTATGACTCCAACGCTCAAACGTTCACAAATTTTCATATAAATTCACAACAGATCTCCAGTCCATACAACGGTCACGGGTTGGTCTCTGATGTTAATCGAGCGCATCAGAGTCCTGAAGACAGTGCTGTCAATTCAGACAATACTCATATCAATAGACATCAAATGATGAACAATAGACTCAAAACATTGATTCAGAGCCGACAAAATCAGAAAGAAATAAGTAACGGCCAAAACCCCAATTCTTTCGGAACAGTTCCGGCAACTCCGGTGCCCCCATCGCAACCTTTTGCAGGTATATAATTAGACAAACCATTAAACAAAACAATAATAATGATTGCATTTTAGGCCAAACATTTCTTGTAGTCCAACAACAGTCCAGTGCCACCAACACATCTTTAAGTCCTCATTACTCAAACCCATCTGTGCCACCAAACCCAGAATCTGGGCAGTCTTTTCCAAATATGAATTGGTCTCAACCTGAGCCACGACAAGAAGATTATCATAAGAATACTAATGGAATAAGTGATAAAATGAGTGTTTCGGGCAGAGGAACTCCTTATAATTCAATTGATTTACCCAACGGTTCGATATATCATTCGTTTAACAACAATTCATATAATAATTCAAATGAGACTCAAATAAATAGCAATAATAATAATAATATTAATAATAGTAATAATAATAGTAATAATAACTCGAATACAGCCATTAATAATATTAGCAATACTTCGAACCAAAACAACAATAATTCAAAAATTAGTTCGAATGCAAATTCTTCATATACTCCGACCACTACTTATAACACAACTCAAAGTCAGCCTTTTTGGAGACCTCCCGGTTCTGTCAATATGATCACTGAACCTGAGCCCTCGTCAACAGAACCAACAAACCAAACGTCATTCTGGAGACCTACAGGTTCTGCTAATTTAATGACTGAATCAGTGCCGACCACAAACCAAAACCAGTCTTTTTGGAGACCTCCCGTTTCAGTAAATTTGGTGACAGAATCGGAAGGATTGGCTCCAAAAAATCAAAGCCAACAGTCTTTTGCGCCAACAAATCAGGAATACTCACACGAAAACAATGTCCCCTTAACTACTGGTGTGTCGGGTCGGCAAATCCAAAGACCCAGTTCTAGATCTTCACCGGCCAGAGCTGTCAGTAGTGGTACTGCCAATAGTGTCAACAAAAGCCTTGAAAATGAAGGGCTATCGGCCCGTATGTCGAATGGAGTGAATGCATCCCAAACCCATTTATCAAATGAACAAAGTTTAGAGAACGAGTCTTTTTTAGTGAATACGACCACAACTATGCACCACAACCACAACCTCTCAGATTTGACAATATCTATGAATACATCTACAGGTAATTCACATTTCTTTGATAAGAATAAAATAATACTAATTTTTTGTTTACTCACAGGTATTATCAGTTCATATAACCTGAGCCCTCATTCACAGTCATCTGCTTTCTACCCCTCTTCGCTATATCTGCCCTCTTTGGGTGTATTGGGCCCGAGCAGCCCAACTGTGATAATGTCTGTTTCGGGCACAGGACTCGAAACGACTAAAGACTGTTCAGAAGAGCCGCAAACTTCGGTCGGTCACACAATTTCAAGCGTAGATTGTGGTCGTATTATCGAACCATTAGACAACTCTTCACTCAATCTGATGGACATCTCTTCGATGACATCATTCATTAAAAATGAACAAAATTGTGACCCGACACCATCATCACCATTAATGTTAAGTGAATCAAATGAGATTCATTACACGTTCACTTCATTGACCGGCTCTTCGCTGTCAAACACATCGACGACGACAACAGTGTTGCCGCCCGTATCGACATTCTTATTGCCAAACTTTCGCGACCAGAATTGGTGGGACCGAAACTTAGATCGACTCAAAACTAACACTAAAGACAGTAATGATTGCGAGTGTTATGCACCCGACGAACGTGAGTATCGTTCGTGCAGTCCTTCAACACTGACTACTCTGCCCGCATCACTTTCCAACTGATTCGCACCCTTTACTTAAGACTCGAGCCTTTGATGACAACTCATTTGCTGAACGAATGCCATCTCTTTTGCAACAAATTATTTTAAACCAAATATTTTGTATTAAGAGTACAGTTCTCTACAGTTGTGCCAAACATTTGCTGCAAACGAATGTCAATTTTTTGCTCACTTTAGCCATATTTCTAAACATTTTTACTTTTTTAAAGTTTTCATATAATGTGTCAACTCTTGTAAAACACGTCTAAAACAGTGTATAATAAGTTTGAGAGCAGTTCCATATATTTATAATTAGAGGCCGCTCTTCATATAAGTTGATATTTTAGGGCTTATAAGCCATTTGTGTAAAACTTCTGAATCCAAGATCTGATTTATAATTGATTTCAGCCATCGCTCAAAAGTTATCAGTTGTAGGACTGAAATCAATATTACGTTCAGTAGTTTTCTCTTTTAAATTATGTAAATATTCTCAAATGAAACGACAAAAGTATTTAATATAATAAGTGACGACAGAATTAAATCTTATTTTCATAGAATCAATCATTTAATTGATTTAATTTAGATTTTATTTTATTTTTTCAAATGATTTCTATTATCTTTTTAGCGATTTATCACAATTTGAATAATATTTTACTTTTTTATATAAAGAAAATTAAAGAAAACCATCCAATCATTGGATAACTTTTGTAATAAATTCTATTGTATGCCATAAAAATCGTTAAATTATATGAATGTTATCCTACAATTGAATTCTTGGTTAATTGAAGGCTGATATTAATTACGATCGAAATTGTTTTTCTTAAGTTATTTCCATTAATCGGTAGCTTAACTACAATCCAACGCAGACTATGTTTTATTATTATATTATTATTATTATTATTATTTGTTAACTTCAGTGAAATTATAGAAAACCTGAAGAAATCACACATTTTTGCCAAAAATTATTATTATTTTTCAATTTTCCGAATGTATTAATAGAAATCATTTTCTTTTGACCCAAAAAATCCTCAGTTTTGTTGACAATTATTATTGAATTTGTTTTGTAGAACAGAAGTAAACCTCCAGACATTTCTACCTCATTTTGCACCTCATATTAGGCACAAGTTTTTCTTTATTGATAATTTTGTTTTTGATGCTCAGATCCTCCGCACAGACTTAACTCCTAATCATTATTAGTCTCAAACTTTCTGTGAATTGTTTTTCTTTATAAACTATAAATTAGATCCTTTTTTGTTAGATTTGTTTTTTTATTATTTTGTTCTCTTTGTGTGAATTTTTTTTATTGATTAAAAATTTAAGACCCAATTAATAGTTTTTCTTTTATTTTTTTCTATAAATCAATTTAAGGTAAATTCTATGCAAATCATTGACTAAAAAGATTAGGAGTTTATTCGATACCAAAATATTGTTTTATTTAAATTTTAATTAAATTCAATTGAATTCAAAGTCACATTATTTTTAATTTTATACACAATTCGGATAAAAATGTTTTTTTTATTTGAAGTACTGAATAGTGATTTAAAGTGAAAGTGACTTTTACTCAAATATACGAAACAATTCAGTGTAAAAGCAATGACCAGCGATACGCGATTCTCGACTTTAAGTTACAGAGTGTCTCACAATTATGACAATTAAATATTATGAATGAGAAGTTTGTTTTGCTTTAATGAATATATCACTTATGGTTTATGTCATTTAAATTTAATTATTATTTGTGTAAACTTAGTTTCAATTTATTTTCATTATTATAATAATGTATATTTGGTTTGATTTATGTAATTTAAATTTTAAAGTTAAATGAAACTAAATTTACATTGGTAATAATTAAATTAAATGACAAAACAGTAATGAAATACATATTAAGTCAAAGCAAACTTATCAGTAATAATATTTGATTTGTATAATTGTGGGACACTCTGTAATCTAAAGTACATAATCGCAGATCACTGGCAATGACTAAATCGCTCACAAAATGAAAATATTTATGCATTTATTAATTATTTGTTTTTTATTTCTTAAAATTGTGAAAAAAGTTTTCTATTTTTAAGGCCCACATATTTTTAACCAAATTATTAGAAAAGTTTTTTATTGTAAATTCATTTAATGACTAAAAGTGGGGCTATTATTGACAAAAATCTATCAAATTCTCAGAACTGCCTGTTTTTTGTAGCAAATTATATAAATATATGAATTATAGTATATATACTTATTTTGCCACTCAATAAAAATATCTTAATATAATCTTTTGATAATTATTTGAATTATTAAAATCATTTTTTAGAGAAATGCAACAATTTTTTAGTGTTTTTTAAGTATTGTATACGAAGTTCCAATTTTGTCAATATATTGAAAGGTGTTGTACACTATTTTGAAGAATCTGAACTTGCTCAAATTAAATAGATCTGAAAGAAAACAAATGAATGTGTAATCGATTTAGAATTATATTAATATATATTAAATAAATGTCCGAAAAGAGTCTCTCAGTTAATGATTGATCAGTATTTGCGACTTCAGATTATCTCATAAGTAGTGAAAAACATCTGAATATAATTTGAATGAATTCTTTATTTACACAAATGTGCCATAAATTGATATTAATATTATTAATACTACTTATTATTATTTGATTAATTGAAGTAAAATCTCAGGTTTTATAATATGAATAAAAACCTAATTTTTCGATAAAAACAAATTCATATTTATTTGAAAACTATAGAAGGGATGCATTTAAGTGATTGTTGTCTGGCATGTCATCAAAAATCTTTGATTGGAGAGCATGTGATTCAGTTTAAAGACTATTCGAAGCAAAAAACGCTATTCATTGCATTTTTGTCATATCATTGGAATCTTTGTCACCGGTTTTGTCAATACATGAATTGCTTTCAATGAATTTCCGAATTTAGTACTTATAATGCGATTACAGTTCGAAGTATTCCTTATTATAAACAATTGGGATATTCTTCATCTCTGGACGGAATCAGAAATATTCTCGAAAAAAGGTATTTAATTCTTTAATTATTAGAGTTATAGCAAACGGACAAACATTTTAATAGAATCGGTTTATATGGAAATGCGATTCGCATTCAAACAATTATATATACGGGAAAAGAGGCCAAATCGAAAGAGGGCTGTCCCGTCGCCAAATCTATTATCAGACGCTCTAATAATGAAGAGGAGGTGTTAGCACTCGTTCGATACCGAAGGGGTCATAGATGTGAATCTACTTTTATTATTGTAGCCATTGTTGTATGGGATGCTATCGATGGCTCTTTTGCTGACAACTTATATGAATTGATTGTTCGAAAAGTCAATGATTTCGGAATTTCAACGGAAAGGCGATGTTCTCAAAATGAAGCGTAAATTTAAGCATTTTTTAAAGTAAAGTATTTTAGATTATTTTAATTACAGAAAGACGTGTGGCTGTCAAGGATTGGATCAGCAGACAAAAGGCACCTGTTATTCATTTGGGTGCAGTTGGTCTATGTTTCGAAACGGTTGCAAATTTAGAGACAGTCTTCACAAAAATGTCAGAAAATTTCGGCTCAAAAATCGAAATCAGGTTTTTTTAAATCCATAAATATTTGAATTAAAGCTCAAAATTACAAAAATTTTCAGAATTGGAACAAAAATTTCAAAGACAGGGAAAACCGAATTTCAATTATATATAAAATTTTATTCTATACTATCGTTAAAATTATAGCATAAAAACTATTTTATTAAAAAAATTGATTTAAGTACTATTTTTCATTTAATTTAGTTTCGATTCCCATATAAACCGAAAATCCGGGAAATTATATATTTTTTTGGTTTTTCCAAAGTCTTCCAAAATTTTAAGATAACCGAAACGGAATCATAATATGATCTGAAACTTACAAAAAAGAATTAAATTTTGTTTTCGGTTATAACTTATAACCGACTTTTGGGCTTTAATTTCAATTAAATAAAATTTCTTTTAAAAATAATATAATTGTTTAGGAAAATGATCTAGACTATCACTTACAAGAATTAGCAACAGGTATAGCACCTCTATATGAAGCGATAGCCCCGGATGCGTATTATAACCAGGTAAAATTAAAAACATTAAATGCTGTCTAAATATAAATATTAAAAATAATTTGCAAACAATAGATAGCATTTGAAAACGAAGGCTCTGACTGTAGAATAGGTTGGGGTAACGGACGACCATTCAGTGGAGTCACTGCTTGTCTCGATTTTTGTGCCCACTCTCACAAAGACTGTCAAAATATTAATAACGGCTCAACAGTTGTGGTCACTTTGACTAAACATAGAGAAATTGGAACCGACAGCAACGGTGACGAACAGTTACACGTTTTGCCGATGTATTCAATCGAAGGCTTTGATCGGATCAGAGATTTAACCAAACATTTGGATAAAATTAATTTAAATTCTATCGAAGTATTGAATAAATATCGAACCGTCAAAAGGATTTCGAAATGCACTCAAACTAAAGATAAAAACTATAAAAAACAAACAAAACATTCGAACGGAAATCATATTAAAGGCAAAGGAATTCATAAAATTAATGAAATGACAAAAACGTCGGAAAACTTTAATTCTGAAGAATTCATTGAATATATTTCTGATAACGAATATTGTTTTGAAGATAAACTGATGGGAGGACTATCTCTAGCGTTAAGCCATCGCTCAGTTTTGTTTGAATGTGCGAAACATGAAATTCATGCCACGACTGGATTAAAGCAACCGAACAGACAAAGTCCGTCCCGAATAAGTCTTGTATTCTATCAGCACCGGTCACTTAACTTTCCAAAACATGGACTCATCCGATAAACAGACTATTAATAAATAAATAAAATTTTTATTAAATTTTAGTTTTAATATCTAAAGAAAATTTTGTTAATAATTTCGATTTATAACAAATAATTATAATATCTTTAGTTTTCTTTTGTTTTTAATAAAATCTAAACAAATAATCGAATTTTATAATTAATGTCTGAAATTCAGATATTAAACTATAATTTAAAGTTATTTATAGTTTAGGTTCTCTTCATTTAAAAAATTTCAATAATTAACTCTTTTTAAACATTCATTTATTTATCAAACCATTGAAAGTGTTTGCAGACATTGAGAAGAATTTTTTGAATTTGTGTTCACTTATTATCGAAGGAATAGAAATCATTTGAAATAATATATGACTGATATTTTGAATCGACTCATAAAGTGAATAATAATATGAAAAGTGATCATAAAATGTGTAAACTTAGTAACCCTGACAATCACATTAAGACTTTCTCTCGGGAAGGCCTCAGACGATCTCTATATCGGTATTTATTTTCGAGTGTTTATGTCATTTA
>JAQIXI010000719.1:0-19093 GCA_034700165.1 Galumnidae sp. Gr-Ori-00277 | reverse complement strand
ACTATCTAATATATTTTTATAATAATTTCTTATTTTCTAAGATATCCCATATCTTAAAGGTTTTAGGATATGGCTAATAAACTATAAACATAACCATAGGTGTGGTCGAAAAATAATCTTGCTATCATTAATATTAAAGAAAATATGAGATAATATTTTCTCTATGACTCTATGTCTAAAAACTATTGAGCCTAGGTCAATTTAAGATCTTACTTATTGAGTGATAGGATTATTATGAAATGTTTTAATTAAACAATTGCTCCAAAATAATGACTCATTAATACTGAAATATTTCAAAATACAGTAGTATTTAATCATTGAATTATAATTAATTTGTTAGGTTAAGGTAATGCCTTTAAATACCTGGTTATTTTCAGGATTTTATTTTTTGTGATCTTAATTTTTATCATATAATCAAATTTTTTGTAGTCTTCTATTTTCTAAGAACCTAGGTTACTAATTAACCCTCTGTCACATTGCGTTAAGTCGTGTTTAAAATTAAAAGATTTATTCCTCACTTCAATTAAAATAAGAAATAAAAGAATTTTCAAATTTATATAACAAGAAATCAAAATATTCCCACCGAAACAAAATCAGACCAAATTAGATAAAGTGATTTATTATCAAATTTGCAAAAGTGCCTTGCTCTTTAATTTTAAAAAATTCTTAAAACATAACTAAATGTTTTTGTAGTTATGTGTGAAGTCATAATTAAAAATTGTATTCCAAATGACAAAAGAGAAATACAATTTATTTTGATAATAAACTGATTAAAATTGTTTGATATCACAGTTTGTGTTTTCCTTTTGTCATTTGTATTACAATTTTTTTTATTATAACTAAAACTTTTAGAAAAAGTTTGTTTAAATGAAATAATAGTAATATTAAAATAATGTTTAAACTTTTATATCGAAAAAAATATGAATTTAATGTTTTGTTTAATTAACAAAAATACTGAAAAATTTTGTTATTTATTTTGTTGTAAATTCTTTACTTCTTTTATAAGGAAGAGATGTTTCAGTCATTTCTCGGAACAATTCTTTTAAGTGTAATTAGTCTTTGTCTGAATGACACAAACAGAGACCCCGACCGAAAAAATAACCAGAGACAGTCCAATAAAATATAGTATGAAATGTAACCAAATGGGCCAGATGCATTTCAATGATTCTGTGCTATAATTTTTGCAGTCGCTTTCATAGGTTGTATTAATTCGATCTTGCTGCCATTGTTCGAGATCCTTTTGAAGATCTTTGCACTGAGATCTTTGTATGGCGTCTTCCATACATTTAACATAAATCGATTGTTGACAACAAATAACTGTCAGATTTACATCAAATTCTTTGGATTTTCTAACCCTTTCGAAAGACATCTCTAAATTTAGTTTACAGTAAATTCCTTTTAGATAACAGTCTAGAGTGGCGTTCCTCACAGGCGAGTCCTCCGCCATAACTTGTCCTCCGAGTAATACAAATAGAGTTATGACCGAAATATAGAAGTAATAAAACATTTTCATCGGATAAGAAGTTTTCCTAATTATTAACAAATTTTTCCAATTTATTTGAACATAATTTGAGTCTTAAAACTCGCGACAAAAAATATGTCACTATTTTTGATTTATTTGTCGGTTTTCTCGAGACTTTTGAATTAAATTTGATTTGAAGGCAATTATTTTTAAAGAAATGATTAAATATTAAATTATAATAAATTTATTCCTATAAGAGATTTATTCCTTTTTTGATAATTTGTTTTATAAATAAAAATAAGTTTTGTTTTTGAAATATTGAATAATCGATAAAATGCAATGAAAGTCATTTATATTTTCAATTATTAGTAATAAAATTCGAATAAATTATTTTAATTATATTAGTCTTCATTTATAGATAATTTACTCAAATTTCAAAATTAATTAATAGATAGAATAAAACCCTAAATAAGGAATGAGTGGTCATTCAAGTGCTAAATAAAGTCAATACATAAAATATTCAGAGATTCAGGTTTTAGCCATAAAATAAAAGTTGAAAATTTCAATGAAGTTCTGAAATAAAGTGAAACTTTCGGCGAAATTTTCAATTTTACACATTTTATTTGAATGAAATTTTTGAATAACATTAAGGACTGTCTACTTCTTTAAATAAAATGTCTTTAAATTAATTTTCAGCGATGGCCACGTAAAAACTTAAAGATTACAGTCTTATAATTTTACCAAAATTTGTATACTTATAAATTTACTTTTTATTTAAAATATTGATCTATAAAATGTAGAATTCGAATAAATTTTTTGTTTTGCTCTAGCTCGAAAAATAAGAAAATTAAGAGGGGATCAGTTTTTTATTGCAGTTTTGAATAACAATTTTTTTGCGCTCAGGGGGGTACCCCAAATACCCCCAAATACCCCCCGTGGCCATCCCTGATTAATTTTATTATATTCAAAGTTGTGTTTCATATTCAGAAAATGCAAAGAATATAATAAGTTCTGACAAATCCTTTCTTTTAATTAAAATTAACAAAAAAATGTCAAAATATTTCTAAAATTTAGGTAATGTTCAGAACTCAGCGTAACTATATTTAAGTTTGGTTTAAATTTTAAGATTATATTTGGCCAAAGTTTTACCAGACAACTTTACAAACCTTACTTAAAATACTTGTCTATCGTTATTAATGGTGTTATTCCTTGGAATATATCGTTTGTGAAACGGGTGGAGATCTAAAACACATATTATATTAAAGTAAGTATTAGCTGACTTTGAGGTCATTAACTCATTTCAAAGATTACAATAAAGTTTATCTTTTGGTCGACTTTTAAATGAATTCAATTTCTTATGTAATAAAAATTCTTTGACTAACGAATAAAAGAAGTCTTTATGGAGTCATTAATAATTGTAAAAAATTTATAAATATTTGATATATTCTCTGAGCAATCGTTGACTGAAAATACTAACGAATGGTTCAAAGTTAGGGTCATTTCAAGATTTAATTAGAGACAAGTGTCGGATCGGTTTCCAGTTTGTGTTAGAACTTAAAATGTGCCAAATTTTGAGTCAATAAAAATTGAATTCAAAATTAGTTTTTGACATTTACTCTAATTTTTTATTGCAAGTTAAAAGTTTGGCACAAAAAGTAAATAGTCTTTTGATTATCTGAATTAACCCTTTTGTAAACATAAAATAAGTTTAGATAAGTATATAATTTATGTCAAAACTTAAATCTAACTTAACTTAAGAATAAAAACTTTTGAAAAAACACTAAATTGAGGGTCAATTCTCTAAAGAAGTGTATTTATCACAATTTAATTACTTCGATGAATCTTTTCAATCCTTTTTAATCTATCATTTTATAAGTGTTACACCTTTTCACTGATTTTTTTTAAAAAAGTAATAAATATATGAGTCTTTCCTTTTTTCTTAGACTAAACTTTTAAGTTAAATGTATTGAAAAATATTAGTCGGATCTTAAAAATACTTAAAAATCAAAACATTTAATGTTTGGTATTAATAAAAGTAATAAAAATAAGTTTCTGTCAAAAAAAATGATTTTCTGTTTAATAATCCATTTATTGCCTGATTTCGTCAAAAATAATTTTTAAAATAGAAATTATGTATTAATTCTTTTCTTGACTTTAAGAAAGTATTTTTAGATTTTTAAAACTCTAAACTATTATTAATAATTTATTGAATAAATTAAATCAAAATTTATTGGAAGCCTATAATAAATTCATATGAATTTCATATTTTGAATGAAAGAAATCCAAAAATAGTACTTAACTGAAGTAATACTAAACCATTAGTTCTTTAATAATAAAATTTGTTGAAACTCTTTATAATAGTTTTTCTGTTAAATGTTTTCAAATTTTTTGAGACAAAAGACTTCTTCGGACTTTAAAAGTGTAAAAACATTAATTAAATGTTATATAATTCGGGCGTTTGTTTTGTGCCTTTATTTCAGATAATTAAAAGTCGTTGAAACGTTTCTAACCATTTAACGAATTTATAAAAAGTTAAACCCAATACCCATACAATCATAGTTGATCTAGTAAATCTAGTAAATAATAATACTTACATTATTAGTAATATATAAATAATATGGTAAGCTCTAGCACATCTCCAAAATTATCTAAATTATGCATTAATTTATATTTATTACTTTTCGGTAATTTATTTCGATATAAATTATATAAAAATAATTCAAATTTTGAATTTCAAAATATTTTAGTGGTTTTAAAATAAATGAGAGAAACGCCTTATATTTGCAATCATTAGTCGACTAAAAAACAAATTAAAATATATTTCTAATAAATATAAGTGAACTTACATTTGAAGTCTTAAATTACTTTTTAGTAAAATATTAATTAATTTCGATTTAATTTTCATAAGTTTTCAATTTTAAGCGCTTTAAATGTTAGTCCAAATGACGACAAAGTGATGCCAACCAATGATTTGTCAGTATTTTAAAAGTGGGAGTCGTTTACCTGTTATTCACTGTTAAGTCAGTGAACGAAATAAACGGAAAAATAGGACATCAATTGAATCATTGAATTCATTGAATATTATTTGATTTCATTTGAAATCCATTCGCTGTTATGTCATTACATTTGGCTCTGATTTTAAGTTATTAACCAATATTTTAATCAAAACAAATATTCAACGATTTTATATCTTCGTCTGAGACAAGACTATGGCTGAAGAACAGGAACAGGACTTCTCAAAGCTATCCATTGAAGAGAGATGTAGTCATAAGGTTTGTTATCATTTGTTTCAAAAATAAATTTCTCTTTAATTGAATAAATCTGTTGTATTATTAAGAACTGGAAGGCAAGACTCAGTGGTTATGAGTCATTGACCACTTTATTCCAGTCTTTGGACGACGAAAAGAGTCCCGATTTTACAAAATATGCGCCACTTATTAAGAAATTAGTTGTGGACACAAACGCTGCCGCACAGGAAAAGGGTTACCACAACACAATTCTAATGACAGACATCTAATAGTTATTCTCTAAAAAGGTTTGTCAGCAGTTCTGGCGTTCGCTGAAAACTATGCGATGGCCGGCAAATACACTGAAGGTGTCATCAATGGTATTGTCAACAAATGTCTCACTTCTCCTAAAGTGAAGACAAGAGAACTGTCGCACGAAATTGTCTTAATGTTTGTCGAAATTGAAAAACAAGATTTAGTGATCGAAGAGTTAATTAAAGGTTTGGATAATAAGACGCCTAAAATAGTGACGGCTTCGGCACAACTCATCAAAATATGTCTCAACAATTATGGCGTTAAAGTCCTTAACATTAAACCTATTGTTAAGGTTTTGTCTTTAATTAATAGTTTTGTTTTGAAATCTATTGTTTTTTTTCATTTTTAGACTCTTCCTCGCCTTTTAGAGGATCGGGATAAATTTGTTAGAGAAGAAGGAAAGGCTCTCTCCATAGAATTGTTTCGTTGGATAAAAGATGCGATAAAACCTCAGCTCCAGAATTTAAAACCGGTTCAACTCCAAGAGTTAGAAACTGAATTTGAAAAAGTGAAGGGTGAAAAAGCTGTTCAAATCAGACTTTTAAGATCACAACAGATCAGAGTAGCCAATGAAGTGGCCGTCGATCAGATCGATGGCAACACCGCTTCTGTTGTGACCCCTGAAGAAGAAAACATTGATCCCTACGATCTTTTAGAACCGAAAGATATTCTCTCAAAAATACCAAAAGATTTTTATGAATTGTGTGACGCAAAGAAATGGCAGGAAAGGAAAGAAGCCCTCGAAAAGGTTTTGGAACTTTTAGAGAAAACTCCGCGTATATTACCCGGAGATTATGCAGATCTCGTTCGTCAGCTCAAGAAAATGATTGGTAAAGACAATAATATTGTAGTCGCGACCACTGCTACCAAATGTTTGACATCTTTGGCCATTGGTCTCAGAAAATCATTTCATCCGTTCGCCAACTCTTGTATATCAGTCATAATTGAAAAACTTAAAGAAAAGAAACAGAATGTGGTTCAGGCACTCAGAGAAGCCATCGATGCTATGATTGTTTCGGTAATTTGTAACCTTTTTTTTTGAAAAATGCAATTCTTTTAAATTTTCTTTAATTATAGACAAGTCTTGAGGCTATTATTGAAGACTTGACAAATGCATTGGATAACAAAAACCCTCAAATAAAGAGCGAAACCGCACTCTTCTTAGTTCGGACTTTTGCTAAAACACATCCAAA
Organism: Galumnidae sp. Gr-Ori-00277; assembly: GCA_034700165.1. NCBI lineage: Eukaryota > Metazoa > Arthropoda > Arachnida > Sarcoptiformes > Galumnidae > Galumnidae sp. Gr-Ori-00277. The sequence goes on along the minus strand of JAQIXI010000719.1, from coordinate 12,896 downwards.
TGTTTTAAACAAAAAACTTTTGAAAACTTTGTGCACTTCTTTGACTAAAGTAATGCTTTATTTTATATTTTTATAAATATTTATTTTAACTAAAAATGAATAATTTATAGACATTGAGTGATATGGACTCAACAGTTCGCGATTCTTCGGCAGAAGCTTTGGGGACACTTATGAAAGTTGTCGGCGAAAAAACATTGACTCCATTTATTCAGGGAATTGAAGCCATAAAATTGACAAAAATTAAGGAATTTCACGATAAGGCAGAAGTCAAATATCAGTCTTCAGCGTTAGTAAGTGCTCCGCCACCAGCAAAACCTCCTGCAGTGAAACGTCCGCCCAAAGCAAATATAGCTAAAGTTCCCTCTCAGGAATCAATTGGCAGTTCTAATGAAGATTTGAATATCGCACCAAAACCTGTTCCCAAGAAAACAGTTCAGAAATCAACAGATAAGCAAAGAAATGGTTTGGGAAAAAGTCAGACCAATGGCTCAAATTCTAATTTATTGGAATCGGCGCCAAATTCGCAAAATAATTCAAACACTAATTCGAGACATAAATTTCTGGTCAAAAATAAAAATACAAAAGCAATTCCAACCGCAGCCAAACCCAGCAAAAAAGCTGAAGAAGTCAACAGTTCGTCTCCTTTAATGCCATTAAATAAAATGAAAGACCAGCGATTGGCTGATGAAAAGGCTCTCAAAGTATTGAAATGGAATTTCACGACTCCTCGCGAAGAATTTTATACTCAACTTAAAGAACAAATGATTTCCGCCGAATGGCAGCAAAATTTAATTAACTTTTGCTTTCACTATGACTTCAAATTTCACATAAAAGCTATCGATTTAATGAAAGATTATCTGATTAGCGGTAATTGTGAGGCGACGGCAGCCAATTGTGATCTAATTCTCAAATGGATTGCTTTGAGATTTTTCGATACCAATCCTTCTGTTATTCTCAAAGCTTTGGAATATTTATTATTGGTTTTTGACTCGTTTCAGACAAACAGCATAAGTCTATCTGACGCTGAGGCTAACTCTCTGTTACCATATTTAGTCTTGAAATCGGGTGATCCAAAAGACGCGGTTCGAAACAAAGTTCACGACATTTTCTCTAAATTACGTGATATTTACGCGCCGTCGAAGATATTCACTCATCTTATGACTGGTTTGCAGTCAAAGAATGCCAGACAAAGGATGACATGTTTGGATGAATTGGCGAATCTCATAGAGTTGTGTGGACTCAGTGTCTGTCAATCGACGATTTCAGTGACAATGAAAGAAATCGCGAAATTCATTGCCGACAGAGACAATGGCGTCAGAAATTCTGCTCTCAATTGTGTGGTTCAGGTCTACTTCATTGAAGGCGAAAGAGTTTATAAACATTGCGGACAATTGAGTGATAAAGACTCGAGTCTTCTCGAAGAAAGAATCAAAAGGGCCTCAAAGAATAGACCGCCTCCCGTACCGCCACAATCAGCTCCAGCACAGGTTACTAACAATATGAGACAGATAAGTGCCCCTCAATTGCCGCTCAGACCGGAAATTCCACGAACTCCGAGTCCGCCTCAAACAATAGCCTCTCCCAGAACTTTGAGTTCATCGAAAACAATGACTCGACAGCGGCCGCGTTCTATGGGACCCCTTTCTCTCAATTTGGATGAAATCGAACAACAAATGGGCTCTACTATGAAAAGAGAACGAAGAACTCCCCCTAAGAATATTGGATTGACTTATAGGGCCAGAGATATGTATATCGAAGATAATGTCGAGGAAATACTTAATTTGCCGGACATTCAGATTAGAAAAAGTATTTCTGGAATGAATTCGATGAGTAAAATGATTAATAGTTCACCGAAAGCAGATGTGGCCCTCACTCTTGTAATCGCTCAGTTGTCTTCTCAAGAAATCAGTGCTGCGATGGAAGCCTTTTCTCAATTGTCTCAATTACTGGACAACAACTCTAAGGCTGAATCTGTTTTAAGTTCAAAAGTGGATCAATTGATTATAATGTGTTATATGCAGTACCGACTCTTTTTGACCAAACATTTGGCCGATCAGACAATTCCCAAAACAGATGCCGTAAACCTATTTAAAGGCGTCACTAATGTTTTGATGTCATTGTTTTCGAAGCCATCGTTGGCACAAAAAGCGAGTCGCGATGTTTTGAAAGAACTGGTTTATCATATGATTCAGTTGTTGGTCGACTCAAAACTCATTGAATTGAATGAAAACAAAAATATAATAAGAAGTGTCAATGTTTTGGTCTCGACTGTCATCAATGGTTCGGTTCCAACAAATATTATTTCGGCGTTAATTAAGTTACTTCACGACTGCGTCAGTAATTCCATCAGCGCTTCGCCCAAATTCATGGATATGATTATGAAATGTTTGTGGAAAATATGTCGGAATTTAGAAAACTATATCGAAAATCTAGACATCGATACAGTTCTCGTTGAAGTACACCTTTTCCTCAAATCTTTTCCGAGTAATTATAGAAATATTTATTTTTAAAAATTGTTTTCAATTAATTAAATGCAATTAATTAGGCATTTGGTGGAAAGACAACAATAAGAACGACACTCCTCTGCGGACTATTAAAACTCTTACATATCTTTTGGTACATCAAAAGGGAGAGTCAATTGTAGATCACTTATCTCTGATTAGCGACAGAAATGAATCAGAATTATATCATTACATACAAAAAGCACTGAAACAAAGCGATCGGTTAATAAAAACTACAAATAAGTCACAGAATTCGTCTCCAAATAAGATAAGTAAAGCGGCACACAATCAGTTGTTGGCTATTCTCCACAAAATAGGAAGCGATGAAAACCAAAATGGAATGGAAGAACTCTACCAATTCACAGAAACTTACCCTCAAATATCTTTGGAACCATTTTTGCAAAACTCTTCGGAAGTGTTTAGAGATTTCATATTAAGTGGTTTACAAAAAATCCGAACCGAAAGGGAACGGATTAAAAACAAAAAGCCTGAAACAAATGGAACGCATTCTAATATCAGTGGAGGACTGATCCCACACCGGATGGCTTTCACTCGAGTGCCTCCGCCTCAGAATCAAAATGAAGCGCTTCAATGGTTTAAGTCAGCGACCGGTGCCCTCGGGATTGACCCAAACAAATACGATTCGGAAATAATTTGTCGGAACAACACTAATGATATAAATAGCATCGAAGAGGCAGAAATGGCCGTCCAAAGGGCTCAACAGACACTCGACAAGTTTAAGAGGGCGTACGCCAGTGGTCACAATAGATAAACTCAAAGTCCAACGTCTCTACACTTTCTCTTAACTTTTGTGATTCCGATCTCTTGTTCTAAGATTTAGTCCTTTTTGTATAATTGACTTCATTTTTCATTTTTTTAAAATACTTAGAATTAAATCCTTTGATTTGAATCTTAACTAAACCACTGTTTAACTCATTTTTTCCAAAATTATTTTTGTTTGAATTACTTATCCTTTAATTATTTAAGTGATTATTAAACACATATTTTTTATTAAGTTTTAATTATTAGTTATTTTTAATTTAAGGGATTTTTCTTTAATGTGAAAAACGATTAAAGAATTTTAGAGATTAAAGACTCGAATAATATATTTATTATGAAATCAAAAAATATTAACTCAAAAATCTATTGATTAAAGAAATTCCTTTGCATTCAATAAAAAATTGTTCGCTTTTTTCGGTTGCCTTCACTTCGAATTTAGCCTAAAAATAGTGAAATAATTTGAAATATAATTTGAATTTGAAATAATCTATGAATTACTTCAGTCAGTAGTTGTGCCAAATGTATGGCAGTCTTTGTGTGTAATGTTATCGGACCCGTCCTTATCACAGAAGTGCCCGCAGCCAATGACATGAAAATTATCAGCTATTAATGAGTGGAAAGCAATCAAAGCATTCAAATTAGTTAAAAATCAATTAATAAAAAAGATTTTTATTCAAAAATTTGACCAAAAGTTTCAAATTTAAACTTTTAATCAAAAAATTCGGAAAATTTGGGCGAAAGTTATCATTAATTTATGTAAAAAGTGAATACATTAATACCTGGTCCTGAGTATAGCGATCGACAGCCCCTCCGCTCTGAATATCTTCGATTAGTTGTTTAGCAGCCATTTGACCGACAGAATCAGCTGAAAGTGAGGGCTTCCCTAACGCCGATCCACACATTCGACATCCATTAGAAGACTCAGCGATTAAACTAATTGTAATTTGTTTTCCATTAAATTTCAAAATTTGGACAAAATTTGGACAAAACTGACACAATTCCGGATCCGTTGCCAAAAGCCTTTTCTTTCGTTTCTTGAATTCTTTGAATATCGATGTGAACGCGAGGAAAGGTCTCTCGGATTAGTTTAGTGGCGGAATCGGCCATTGAATGCGACATCTTTTAAACAATTATTTTAATTTGAATCAAATATTTGTCTTTACTTTTATGGGCAGAACTCCGGACACAAAAGAATATCCTTTTATTTGAGTTAATTCTCCGAATTCAAGCATTTCTATGGCTTTGAGAGAACGGATCGGATCTATTTGGAAGACCACTTCTCCGCCTCCTTTTGGATAAAATCCGCGTCGAATCAAATCTGTATTAAAATTGAGTCCAAATTTCTCTAAAATAGGTTTCAAAACCTTTTCGTCAATTAATCGTAAATTAATTAATTATTTTTAAACTTAAAAATGAATACATTTGTAGTGAAATCGATTTGAGGCGCCATTTCTGCATTCGTTCCCCCCTTTAGTCGAAGATAAGACGTTTCGGGAGAAAAGAGAAGACACGGAAGAGATATTTGTAGTAAAAGGGTTACACTTCTATTCAATAAACAAATATTTAATTTTGAGTAAATTTGGAGTCAATTGTCGTGAATACCCGGCAGTCTTTGTGTCCCCAAAGAATTGTCCGCAACGGATGTCATTTGGTTTAAATGTGACAGAAGTAGAGTTTAAGTGATCACCGGTTAGTTCACCGTTAGTTATATCCCGAACCAATTGAAGACCAGTCATATGCTGTGCTCTTAGACCAGGTTTACTTCTTCCTGATCTAATATTCACGATTTGAATATTTTTTGTCAATAAAGCGCTTAAACTGACTGCCATTCGGATCAGTTGACCCCCGCCTTCAAGAATACTGCCGTCGATTTCAATCATTTTAACCATTTATTAAAATCTCAAAAATTATGTTATTTTAAACATTTATTCATTTGAATAAACATTAAATAAAATTATAAAATTTGAAACGAAATGCGAGCCATAGATGTCATCAGAAAAGAAAAGTAAACTAAGATAGAGCAAAATAGAACCTTGCTATTTTGCTATTTTGCTATTTTGACCAAAGTATTGAAACAATTGTAGAAATGCTTTCAATGATATGTTAATCAGTGATTAATTAAATGAAATAAACGGTAAATACTCTCAAACTTTCGATTTTATTTTCAATCAAAAATTCCGATCAAAAAATATCATTCATTGAATATTACAATCGATTTCATTACAAATTCTGTATTCAATTTGAATATTCGTACGAAAAGTAAAACAATTCAAACACCCATTCATTAATCCATCGATTAATTCATGCGTTAGTTATAAACAAAATTATGAAACATCTCTTAATCTAAACATCTTTTTATGACAATTTCTTTTCATTTTTATGCGAATCGGATGGAAGTTATATATAAAGTGAATACTCTTATGATTTATGAAAACGATTTCAAACATTTGTTTTTTTCCATCGTTTTTGTACTAATTTTTAATATATAGACTTTAGCTCTTCTTTTGTAAACTTAGTATTTATATAACTCTTAATAAAAAGATTTATATATTTTAACATTAGTTCGATAGCAAACGATTCTTAGATTCAATTTTTGTGTGCATTCAATGAAATTACAATTTTGAAGAATCGCTCGTTTTTTATATTTAATAATTTTTATGTCGTCTTCGAAAACAATTATTTTTTTTAAAGAAATCAATACTTTTTTTCAAAGACAACATAAAAATTACTAAATATTTACAATTGATTTTCATTTTATATAATATGTTATATTTGAGTCAACATTATAGTCAACATTCGATAGATTTATATAATTTTTTTTTGTTTTGAGGACACATTCCGTAAATTCTAATTAAATCATTAGATTTTAAGGAAATTCTAATCAATCACTCGATGTGTTTACACAAATTTTTAAAGATTTTCGTAATTATTATAATTTGTTTGTTGTGTCGAATATTTTTCTTATTTACAAAAATTAATGAATTTATGGCACAGAAGAGAATGTATGACACAATACATGAATGATATTTCGGAGGGAAAAGAAAACTTTTGACAAAAAAAACGAAAAATAATATTATAATACATAAAGAAAATTGTTTTTTACCTCTTTTTTGAGTTTTGACTGATTTCACAATTTTTTTGATAAATACAAAACACTTTTTGATAAAAATATTAAATGTATTCCAAAACAAATATTAAAGATTCGAACGAAAAGTGAAAACTTATTAAAATTATGAAATATTTAAATGAAATTATAATTACAGATAATTTGAAGATTAATTTAAAAGAAGAAAAAAAACTAATGAATGACAATATCACTGTTTGAACGAATAACACATACGATAGGCACCAATTTTATCATTTTGTAATTTTTTTTTTGTTTTGTGGAAATGTTTTATTCAGTTTTATCTGAATTTTTGAGTAATAATTTTGGTTTTCTATTTGTGAGAAAAAGTGTTGTCTTTTGAATAATTTTGTTTAGTTTGAGTGCAAAAATCATTACAAAAAAAAGAAATGTTTTTAAGGAATAATCTTAAAAACACGAAAATTTCAAAATAATTAACGAAAATTAAATTAAAGATTAAAATTTGAAATTAGTTTCGCCTAAATTTTGGTGTTTTTTAGTATATTATTATTGACTATCATTTAGTAAATAATAATAATAATAATTAAAAGACTAGGAGTCAAGCATTTATAGAAGACCTGCAACTTTTTGCAGTCAATTATTAGAATAATTGCTAATTAAAAGCCTAAATATAATCACATTTTAAATTATTTTGAATTCAGAAGCGCTCATTTACTTGAATTTAGTTATTAGTTGTGAGCGATTGCAAGATCTGAAACAAATTATAATTTTAAGTCAAAGAACTACAAAGAATTTAATATAAATTGGAAAAAATGTTATTCTATTACTGAAATTCTTCAACAATTTTGAAGGTTTTTTCAGTTTTTTAGCAAAATTTTCATAAAACTCGAGGACAACCTTTCAAATCATATTCACTCTTTTAATGAAAACAAATTTGAATTCACTCTTAAACTCAATGACAACTAATTTCGAGTCCGAATGTCGATTGATTTGACTAGTTTTGCAAATTAAGGTAATTTCGAAATCAGTACTAATTTTATGATTTATATATAAATGATTTTGAAAACGAAAAAAAAGAAACAAAAAAACAAAAAAAAAGCTCAGATTTATGAGAATTAATCGCAAATTAGTTGTAATTGGAGTCAAAGAAAAAGAGTTATCGTGCGTTGCGTTTATGGAAGTATCGATTGATTTAATACATATTCTATACTTTCGACACAACAGTTCTCAACTTTAGGCAAATATTTGAAATAATATGGGATTTATATTGAATTTAAGTGAAAATACTATTATTTGAGTGAAATGTGAGGAAAATAAATAGTTATAAAAACTGATCAGAATTTCTGATATAAAGGAAAAGATAGCGAATATCAAAACATACTTTAAATGAATTTTGGGTTAAATTTGAATTATCTTTTGTTTATCTAAAAATAGAAAATCTGAAGGAAAAGCAAAAATCAGTTCAGAATCCAATGAGTTCGGGTTCGCCGAAACTTCTACCGAGACTGAGAGTGGCGCGAACGACACGTGTTTGAGCAAACTTTGGATCAACAGATGGGATGGCCATCAAACACTTCTCCGATAATGAGGTCAGCATATTGGGCGGCGATGGACTTCCAGACTCCGAATTTGGAGTAATCGGAATATTGAAAGTTATACTCATTTGGTCTGACTCTTCATTTTCTCGATGCGCCGAAAGCCTTGATTTGAAAGAGAAGTCTGTGCTATAGGTTTGGTGTCGCAAAACCAAACGTTTCATAGCATTAGCGCTCTCCGCAAACGCCGCCAAATCCTTAGCGCTATTATTGCGTCGAATAACTCGTGGGGTTTCGAGCAGAGTTCCCGGTCCTCCACACGCAACCCAACGATGGTTGAGTACCATTTCTGCGGTGTAGCGCTGACTCGCGTCTTTCACAAGCAAATGGCGAATCAAATCTTTGGCGTCTTCACTAATGAAAGCCCACTCGCGTTCGGGAAAGTCATAAGTCCCGTCTTGAATACATGTAAACAATTGATCTGTTTTTTGGAAAGACATTAATAACTTTGACTTTTGATAACCACCGAATACATACCTTGACATGACTGACAGAACTCTCCCCTCTCCCACCCACAGTCTGAACCGCAACAACCATAAAATGGCGGATATCCACACAAAAGGATATAAGTGATGACACCCAATGACCACAAATCACATCTAATTTTAATAATAAATTTTAATTAAAACTTAAAGAAATTGAGTGACATTTCAAACATTACCTCTTGTCATAAGGAGAGGCCTCACCGATGAAGGCCTCAACAACTTCTGGTGCCATGAATTCTGCAGATCCAACCTTTAGAAGTAATCAAATAATTAAAATTAAATCATTCAAATAAAATATCGAAGACATACCGGAGTTAAAAGTTCAGGAGTGCTGATAGGAGAAGAATCGCTCAGCACAACACCTGAGCCGAGATCAAAATCACAAATTTTGATGGGACAGACCTGATTCTCGCTATAACATAGAATATTCTCAGGCTTGAGGTCCCGGTGCGCTATTCCCTTGTGGTGGAGGAACTTCAGAGCACTGGCGATATCACGTACTATAAGGCTGGCCTCGTTTTCAGTGAAGTGCACCCGTTTTTGAATGTGCGCCAAAAGTGGTCCGCCATTGACTTTCTCGAAAATCAAATAAAACCTAAACACAAAAAAACAAATTAATTGTCGAACACTTTTTGAGGGATTCCTTACTTATCAGACTCTTCAAAGAACTCAACCAATTGAATGATATTTCTGTGTCCCTGACTGTGATAGAAGATCTCAATTTCGCGGAACACTCGCGACCGGTTATGTCCTGGAATTTTGTCTATCACTTTGACGGCATATTTCATTCCAGTGTAATTGTTTTTGCATTCTTGGACTGAGGCATAGGCTCCTTCACCCAGGAATTCACCGGTTAGGGTATAGAGGTCTGCAAAGGTGCTGGCGGTGAGGCTCGAACTACAGGACCGCTTCTTCTTTCTTCTTCGTTGTTGCTGTTGCCTCTTCTGAGGTCCGGAATCGGGAATTGGGATCGGGGCTGATGTGAGGGACACATCATTTGCCTTTTGTCTGTTATCGTTGGTGTTATAACAGCCGTCATCTGAAAATAGAACCCCAAAACTCATTACATCTCAACAATAGATTTATAATAAAAGTGAGTCTTCTCTCGAAATACTATTTAAATAATTGGCATAAAAATGAATTTCAATGAAATTGAATGAAATGTATATAAAAGAAAAGGTAAACAATTTCAAGGCTACCGATCGTACCGCTATATTGTGTTTAAAAGAGGAACAGTGAGTGAAGGGAAGGCTTTCAACCATAATTCTTATCCAACAATATATAAATATAGGGGTATTTTACTGACAAATGTGAGACAATACTCATTAGAAAAAATATTTTCGTGTTTTTTGTTTAATTTTTATTAATCGTTTCAATCAATTCAAAACCATTGAAAGCATTATATTATAAGAATAAATGAGTAAAAGGTTTCCACAAAAAGTTAATTGAGTCAATTGAGTCAAATTGGTTTTAATTATTGATTCAGATGTGAATCATATTTTCAGCCCAACTATTAATACAATTAAAATTATATTTTGAAAGTCATGGTCAAGGACTCAGAGTTGTTACCAACGCAAACCCTGTCTACTATAGAGAAGAACAGCTTTTCCTCTGCGAAACGGATTCATTGATGCAAAAATCATTATTTCGAGTTTTGGTTTCCATTGAGACCTTGAACTTGAATTTAACGGCAAAACACTCATAGAATAAGTTACGACACATACTCGGGAGGAGAGCCCACTATTTTTTGGTTCGATAGGTTCTCTCATAGAAGAACACCAATGAAAGCAAAATGGTTTGAATCCCCGAAAGTAGTCAATCAATAAAAGAGAATATACTCTACTTAACTATTTTGATGGTAACGTTTGTTACGACTATTCGCCACTTTATCGACGTTTCGACAAAACATATATAAAGAGTCGATCAATATTTTGGAAGTTTTTCTTCCAAAACACTATTAAGATATATATATCTTTTGGAAAGAATTGAAAACAAAGCTCTCAATTATCTAAAAATATCTAAAAACAGAAGCTGTCGGACAGCCATAACTCAAAAATGTGTTAACATTTCAAATGATATTTTGCTGATTATAAACAAAAATCGAAACCCATTTTCAAGAAATTAAACTTTTGTCTAATTATTGTTAATTATAATGGAATTAATGGAACCAAAATTTACTAAAATATATAATTTATGAGAAATATATTATTTGGAGATTCGAGTCTTCAATAAACAAATTTATGTAAAAAAGAATAATAAATAAAATTGTTTTACAATCATTTTATATATTATTTATTCGTAAAAATAAGATAATGAGAAGAAATAATCTATAGTTTAAAACATAATTTAATCTATAATTTAATATAAATAATGAGAAGAATTAAGAATAAAATGAGGTTTTCATTGATTAAAAACTAATATTTATTTTGAAAACTTTCAAAAATAGAGAGTCTTTAATAAAACGGAGGCTTTTGTTGTATAACAAATCTTAAGATAACAAATATAATCATTTGATGTCTGAATGACTTGAGATTCATTTACTCAAAGATGTGATAATTAAAAAAGAGATAACTCTGGTTTGAAAAACAAGTCGTTATGAAATCCAACAAATATATGATAATTTGAAAAATAGAATAAAAGGCGATTAGATATGAGACTCAAATTGTAGTCGACTTTAAATATTAGTTTTAATCAGAAAAATCGTACGATTCTTGCGTTAAGTCATGTGAAAACATTTCCATATATATGTTATATATATGACCTTAAATTTCAGATTAATATCTGATATATTATGTAATAAAAGTCTGACTTTAAATTGCTTTCGTTGTTTGAGTTCTGACAACAGCTCTAAAAATCAAGTCCTAAATCGATGAGAAACTATCGCTTCGATGAATGCCAACACTTTCTTACATTTCAGCGATAATTATAGTTTGGAAACAATCAAAATACTAACCAAAACTATTTTGTTAAAACCCTTATGGTTTCTAATCGGGTTTATTCCAGTTTAGGCAATAATCTCTTCAATTTCCTCGAATATAACTAATCAAACCCTTTATTGATAACATATATCTGTTGTTTCATTACTTTTGGACACATTTGGCGAAGATTTCAACGATAAGAAATAACCGATTATTCAACAAATCATTATATTTGGATAAATATCATTATATAAACACTTAGTTTATAAACAGTATATACACCAACATATAGATAGTGTTTATAGCAATTTCATGTTTCTTCCAATTCATCCAAACCTCTAAACAATTTAAAAAAACAAATTAGGAAAAAATGGGGGACATATTTCGATATAATTAAGTATTGATATTCTCCTAATCGTATATAAAATGAATTTCATATACGACTCAAATATTTTTAGCCTCAAAGAGAGCTCTTCTCATATCAAAAACTATTTTTCATTTTATTGATAATAAATTATGAGAACCAATCAGTAGAGGTTTCGGACATTTTTAAAATTTATAGATAATAATGGATGGACTAATGGTTAATATATCTTTGGAACTGATTGATAAGAAGTTTATGTCTTAAACTAAATGATAAAAGAAATCCATTGCAAAAAAAGAGTGAATCGAAGGTAAGCTCTAAAAGACTAAAATATATTATATATTATATAAACCTAAGCATTGCTTTCATCGATTTGTGTCTGGAATTCATTTCATGATAGGAATGAGTGGTTGAGTCGTTCCTCTATTGGTTCATAAGTTTTTAGCAAAAAAGTTGTCACAAATATTTCATTAGTTTACAAATTCCTCACAAATTGTATAAATTTGAGAAAAAAAATGTTGGACTCCATTGGAATATACATTAAATACATGAAAATAATTTAGAGCACAAAACAGAAAAAAAGAGTATAAAAACTGAACAAAATTAACTCAAATCTTGTTTTTATTTGATTTGTTTTACATATTGTCTCAAAACATTTATATGTAAATTAGGATAATTGAGATTAGATCATATCGAGAGCAGGAGGAGTGATGTGCAGGTCAGAGCCCACCACAACCGACCACTACATTATAGTTTATACAAATATAATGGTTTCCATAAAATTATTCAAAAATTAGTAGTTTTTGTTTTTTAGCAAAAATAAAGAAAACTATTCTTTTGCTCTAAAACTGTATTTAAATCACATTTAAAACGAAATTCATATAATTTGTCGACAAATCGGTCTATGATTTCATTCAAATTACTTTTTAATACCGCATTAAGAAGTGATTGAATAAAAGGCACAAAAAACAACATTAATAGGTATTAAATGACCTGAAAATATGTTCCAATTAATTAACTAATTTAATGCTTGTTTTTTGTTTATCCGACTTTGAATTTAAACTTAAGGAAGTTTACAATCAAAATATTCAAACATTTATTAAAAATGACTGTTTGTTTGCCAATCGGTTTATGACTAATATTATTACAAATGATTGCAATTGTTTTT
>JAQIXI010000718.1:0-19095 GCA_034700165.1 Galumnidae sp. Gr-Ori-00277 | reverse complement strand
ATGATATTGTAATGGTGTTATTTAGCGATGAAAAAATCCATTAATAACAACATTCCATCGCTTGAATGGGGAGATGAATACAGAACTCAATATCGGATTTGTTCTGCAAACGAGCAAATAAATTATATGAGAGGCCATCAGATCATTAGCCCTGAGTGCCAGTAAAAAGTGAACATAAGTCACCCACCACTCTATCACTAACTATTCAAGTTTTAATAAAACGTATATATTATTGGCTAAGAGTAGTGATTAAAGGCATATGAAATCGAAGCTCTATTTGGATGCCTTCGGCCCATCGATGACATCCGATAAGTATTGCAATGACTTTGGCTTTTAGTTTAAGTTATAAACTCTTCAAAATCCATATATAATTTATCTGACAATTTCTTAAGCTTTTCGAGTAAATATAAGTTTGTGGAATAGGAATAGGCGATGGAACTGGCGATGAGCACCAGTGCAGTGATTTTTGATCGCTGTTAGCATTCGTTATCAGTTGCTTTCAATCTTTGGCTTTAATGCAGTTAAGAAAAAATTCGCAAATCATGTCTAATGACTGAAATGACTCAAATGACTCGAACAGTCGAGAATCCAAATAACTTTATCCATAGAGGCATTAATTCTCATAAGAGAAGGGGAGAGCAACCAATGAAAAGGGGACGTCAGAGCAGAGACAAACTTAGCCCAACTCTATGTTTGAGTCCATTGCATCAATTAATGTGAGCACATCTATGGAGTTCATCAAAGATATACTAAAAGACATTATATTATATTTAGTTGAATAATAACTTTTATCGACCAATGAATCCACTACTTTATAGATCATATGCTGGGATATGGTATGGGTTATGCTATGGGATATGGTATGGGATATGGCAGCACAACTGTCGTCAATCCATCATTTGTTTGTCGTTCGAGAAACTAACAGAATGTCAGTGCGATAGAGCACAAGTCCAAAGTGTGTGACGTTATACAATATATATATAAATACAATCTATGATTATATATATAATCGTTATTTGCTTGTTTCGCACAGTTTCTCAAATGTGGTCCTCATCAGACATAGAGCACCAGTCAGTCAGTCAGACCGGATTCCTTACTAACTCTTAGAACTAAATGCTTGAATGCTCTCATTTTTTGTGTTGATTTGATTTTTTTAAGACAATCCTTTAATTTATTTCCAATTTGACCCTCAGGTCAAACATAAATGATTTTTTGCTTATTTTATAAATCAATTGCGATTAAATCAAATTATTTGACCCAATAGTGAATGCCTTTAAATAATGTGATCTTAGCTTTAAAGCAATATTTTATCGTTTTATCGCAAAATTAAGAATAAAAAGAAGTGAATAAAAAATTTCAAAACATCACTAAAACACAAATTAATAAAAACTAAGACTTAAGAACAAACAACAACTCTTCTAAATCTTGCGTTCAAATCATTAATGTATTGTAAATCAGAAAACCTAAACCAGAGCTAAATGTCATTAATAAGAAATAATAATAATAATAATAATAAAAGCTATTAAAAGAAAGGCAACGATTAGAAGAGAAATTACTGATCAGATGAGAGTCGTTCAAACATCACTCAAAGAAAGTCATTATATTTGAGTATATTCTGTCGAAACTAATTTAAAAATAGTGATAAAAGAGACAAAAACTATGTTTGGCATCGATTCACAGTAGAGAAGAGATGTGTCATTTGGTGGTTCGCATTACTCCATACTTCAGACAATTAGTGATTGAGCGCTGATTTTACTCAATACAAACTTTAAGAATTCATTGAATACAAGTTATAATAAATTTTAAAATTTTTCTTAAATTAATAGTTATTAGAAATTCAAAAACTTTTGAAATCAATAAATACCGAAAACTTTGAAAATCCATTTTAATTATTTTAATGAGTGATTCAATAATTTTTTGGTAAAAAATTAATAAATTCTTTTATTCTAACACTAATTCATTCATGAATTATAAGATTCGCTGTGAAATCAGTTGTAACTCAAAACAAACAATGTTTTAATTGAGGGGTAAAACACAAGAATATAATACTTTCTTATATGAAAGAACAGCTCTTAGAAGTTGTCATTAAATTTATGGTTAGAACTGATAGATAAGTGTTAAAACTAAAACTTATGAGGAAAAGCGAGGGGAGAGTTAGAGTATTCTGAGTTGAATTAACTGTATTTCTTATAAATAACCAGAAAAAGGTTTAGACAAAGCTTTTAAGAGAGACATTGAAATTGAAATCTTTTGAGTCATTTTAGGCTTTCAAACATATGCCGACCGATTAAGAGACAAAGATATCCAAAGCATAAGAAATGCCAAAAATTATTTTAAAAAAATAGTTGAGGATTGAAAGAAAAACTCATTTTCAATCTATATTTGCCATCACTTCCTTCCATTCCTTCCATTCCCTGTATTGCTTAGAGTAGTGTTTGTTTCTATTTGTATAGCGTATGAAAAAAACCGAAGATATTTGACTATAAGATGACTGTAAGATGCGTTTAGTAAATGACTCGCAACGCAACAGACTCTCAGTATATTCAAAGAACTGAAAAAAAGAGCAAAAAAAATCTAACCGAGAGATGTGATCCATGAGTACAGAAGAAAGCATAGAGTGAATACAGATAGGGAGCAATTACTAATGAAGTCTCAATGTGTGTCTAAGCTATAAGTTATTTATTTTTCGCTGACTTCAACACAAATATTCAGTTATTCAGACCTACGGTATTAATACTTGATATGCAATCAACTACTTATTCATTGCATTCAACAAATTAGTTTTGGGCACAAATACTTTGAATATGTTTTAGAGGGAGAGAGTGAATGAGTGAGTGAATGAGAGAGAGATTTTAGTGAAATATTTTTCTATTTTTAATATATAAAGGTTTTAGTGTTTAAAAGACTAAAAATGAAATTAAGTAATTGGAATAAATTCAAAGATCACTTCTAAATGTAAATAATTAGAAATATTCAGAGAATCATAAATTAGTTACAAAAGAATTAAAAGCTTTTTTCAATTCATGAGTTTTTTTATTTTTAAAGAAAAGAATTTTAATGCAATTGATTTGTGAGCTCTGAATAATGTATTAGTAATGGATTTCACTCTCTTCTCAACTATCGATTGTATGTCGGAATATATCGAACTATAATTTTTGGACATCTGTTGCAATCTTATCGACTGTGAGACAAGTCTCAAAGGAGAGGGCTTAACCTTATAAATATCATACTATCAGTATATTCGATGACTACTACCGAAAACCATCGGATAATTTGACAGTCAATGAGTTTTAGTTTGCAGTTCTGGTCATAAAATGAGTGTATTTTGTGTTTTGAATGCTTTTTGCAGGGAATGCACTGAAACACTGCACTCAAACAAATGAATAATTTAGTATCAATTCATTACATGACTTACTCTATGGTCATCACAATATCTATTGGTTAGAAATTGAGATATTTTTCATTTGGTGTTAGTTTTGTAGAGTAAAAGAGATGAGAGGCGCCAAAAGCCAGGGCTTTGAAAGCGTTAACTGAATCAATGGTAAAACATTTTGGTGTTCGTCGTCGTCGTCGGGTAATTCAGTTATGACGACAGACTCAACAGAGTGTTATTACAAGACTCAGGCGAATATTACATTAAATTGAGTGTTCGGCACCGATATATGTCAGCGCCATATAATGTATTGACCGAACGGTACAACTCTATTGGGAAGCATTACAACACATATACAAAGCTATTGTGTGAGCGATTGCCAGTCGAGTACATAACCTAATGGTCATCGCTAGTGATCGCTATATATTATTTGGTCTCAAACACAAGCCTTTCCAATATTTAGACACTTAAGACTTAGTTCTACTCTTTTTCACATCACTCGTGGGAATCAATGTTTTATATATTTCACTACAGAGAAGACAACTCTACTTTCATTTCGATAATGTGAGGCCCAGTCATACAATTTTCTAGAAATAGACAGAAATGGCTATTAATTTTTAGGCCACACATCCATAGACTATATATTTTGGTTAAAAACTTTGTTTATTCTCTATAAAAGCATACGATTTGAATCGAGGAAAGGAATAATGAATGTAAAACCAAAATTGATTGACACTTCATTTAATTAAGTAATTAAAACAGAGCTCTTATGAGACATTAGGGCTCTATTATCTTACTTATCATCAAATGATAAACTGTGAATCGGAAGGGCTCGGAAGGGATACTCATACCACTAACTTACTATTAGCTCAATTCAATATTACTTAAATATTATCATGGTTAAACGCATTTTTAGTCTAAACTTTGTATGAATTGTTTGATTCATTCATCAAAATCAGTTTCACACCGATATTAGTAATTAGATAACCAGAGCTGTGATTCACTCCGTGTCCGCATCTGTTGGCACTAATGAAGAGTCACTTGACTTGAAGTGAATACTTGTTTTGATGCAAAACAAAATTTCTCAAACAGTATATCATGAAAATGTGAGTTCACATGTTTTGCATTATTTCATTTATTAATAATAAGGGATTCACACGAATATGAATGTGTGTCATATCATATGATTTAATATTGTGTTAACGTTTAAACAATTTTAATCAACGAAATGACTGTTAATTAAAAAAAGTCGACCAAATTATAACTTGTCTTTGAATTTGCATCACATCTGTTGCTTATATGCACTTATAGACACTTTTGCCAATCGTGAAGACCCAGTGTTTCATTACTTGTGAGTCCATTATTGGCCAAAACTTTTACGACAAAAACAGTAAATATCTTAAGAGACAAATAAATCCATTTTCAAAATAAATTGTAATTCTTTTATGGCTTTTAATAGCTTTTAAATAATTTTATCGTTCATTAGACAGAAAAAGGAAACTTTTCCTGAATATAATAGTAATTGAAGTTATCTTTTATATCCAAAAAAGCAATTGATTAGTTGAAGAATTTTGAATATAAAGAGAATGAATGGTTTGATAGTTATTCTGTGCCAAAACAGACAAAAATACTGTATTAAACCCTAATATTATTGCTAATGATTTTTCTTTTTATTTCTTCGAAGAAATAAGTTTTTCAAAGATTTTGATATCAATTTCTAAAGTTTGGAGGAAGAGGTGGTGGTAGTGGTGGTGCGCTAATATAGTCGGTAGAGATTTACAGTGGGGGTGAATGTAGGGGAATGAGAGGGGAATGAGAGGGCATAATAGGAACAATCGAATAAAAGCATATATTTTAAAGAAAAATAATCATTAATGGAATTCAAACCAAATGAAATGCTGAGGAATACTATGAAATGGCCAAACATTAATGAATAAATAAATTCAGTGGGTGTACAGCACAGGCACTGTACCGGCATTCATGCAATACATTGACTGTGCGATTGGGTGTATATTCATCACGACTATCAAACATTATTAAGATCTCTCTCTCTCTCTCTCTCTCTCTCTCTCTCTCTCTCTCTCTCTCTCTCTCCCAAAGTTCGAACTAATACTTGAAAGACTCATTATATTTTTTATTCAAAAAAAAGTATTATTTGATGTGTAAAATGTCGAAAAAATTGCTCCCAATTTCTGTCATAACTTATGACTCATAAGTTTATTACATTTTCTTCGATTTTTAAAAAATTAGGCTTAAAGTCTGAATCAGACCATAAGTTGTGTTTTCCATAAATTGATTGTATATTAAAAATATTTGATATCCATTCGGGACTCTTAGTGTGAAATACAGATATTAAGAAAAAAAAACTTATTAAGTATTCATCAAAAAAAAAGTTGATATTAGTATTCAAAGCGATGCGTTTCATGCGATAGATTTCTGTCTTTAATACTGAAAAACGTTTAAATTGAAAACATATATTACAGTCTATAAAGTTTAATATCAAACCAAAACTAAAATTGAATTTTTATTTTATTTTCTTTCTTAGGTTTTAATAATCATAAGACACCATAACATCAATATTCAAAATTCTTGATAAATAACTTTAAAGTTTAGTTTAAATATAATAATAAAATGTGATTTTTGTTGAATAAGTAATGCGAAGCGAATAAGAAAAACTTGTGTGGAATCCATACATGAAATTAAGATTGAGATTCCTTAAGATTCTGTTGAATTAAATTTGTTAGTCTTTTGTTGGATAATGAAAACTAAGAGCTAAATAATATCATACATTTACGACCTCTACCTCTATGTCGAGAGAATGCACTCGAGAAAAGTTATTAAACTAAAACTGAAAAATTTATACAAATTCCTCGTATTTATAGTTTTGTTTAAAAAGAATCAAATATTTTATATAAAACACTGAAAACAATGACAATTGTTTTCATAATAATCTCAACAAATAATTAATTTCAGAGTATATCTCAAATACAAACAATTTTAGAGAAACAAAATTTCAATTAAGAAAATCTAATTTTTTTAAATAATAAGAATTTTTTAGTCAATTCTAATGAAAAACTTCTATTATATAAAAGTTCGCTAAACCTAAACCTCAAACTCTATTACTATTTGACAATTAAAGTGATCAAGTTGATTTAATGAAGGGAAATTAAATAATCCATTGAATTGAATTTATAATTTAGAATAATTGAGAGCCGAATCTTTGAGTTTAATTGGTGTCTAATTTACTGACAATTTTTGAAATAATTTATTTTTAGATTTAATTTTGATGGAGTTTTCAGTTTTGATGGACGACCGGATACTATAAATTAATTCTTATATTTAACTAATGATTTGTCGGTTTTGGATTAATTTGAAAAATATTTACAATAATTTCAAACATAAATAGACACAAATGTTGGCAGAAATAAATATATTATAGTTTTTGATTCGAAGTAAGAAAAATATGAAAAACTACTCTGACTTCCGATTCTCATCGGATGAGTCCAAACATGAGCTGAAGAAATATTTGCCAATTGATTACAAATATAAAGAAGAAAACAGGAATCAAATGATTACTATAGAAAGCAATAGTTATATCAATAGTAATCAATTACTCGAACACAATAGTCAGTCAAAAGTCAAAGTCTTCTATCAATTGAAATAAAATTCAATTGAAATAATTGAAAAAAAATTGAATAACAAATTGAAAGTTCATAAAAATGGCGATCAATTGAAGAAATATTGAAAATACATTATATATAAAGTTTTATTGTATTAATAGATGTATTTCATCTTTCAATCATTTTTTGATTGTTTAAATGAAAAAAAAGTAATCAATTCGATGAAAAAGTTTAATTCAATTGATTAAAGTTTTATCATATATAAAATGTGAAGTCAAGAGAAACTGAAGGCCACACCCAATACTTAGGGCACCCGATTTATTGTGAGTTACATTAATGAAAAGTTCAATTTCCGGACTATCATTGACGACAATAAAATAGTTTCGTTAAGTTATCAGTTCATTGAAAACTTAAACAACTGCTGTTGTTATGCAATAAGTTTTCGTCGCCAAAACAGCTTATTATACAAACCAACGGAAGTTATAATTTTATTTTTTTCAAATCTATGCATTGCTTTGAGGCTACTTTTTCGGCAAATTAATGGTTTATCTCCTCTTCCAATCATTTGATCTCTTTCTCATCACAAATAAAGTCTTAAAATTAGTCTTAAATTAAAACTGAAGCGATTCTAGGCTTAAAAGACTACTTAAATTAACTCTAAATTTATTTAAAATTTCATAGTTTAGTTGTCGAGTCAACGAAATGAATAAATTTCCTAAAATAATCTTATAAAAGTAAATGAGATTGCTCATTTAAAGGTTTCTCACCTTTTATTATGTGAGATAAATAAAATCTATTATTTGTTTCGAATATATTTTTCAAATAAATTGTTTTTACTTTAAAAATATGTTTCAAATGTCGGGAATACAAAGTCGATACACATTATCGGTTGTGGACAACACCCGACACAAAATATTTTGAAAATCTATGGTTCGCATCACTTCTTTCAAATGGATTTCAGGGGCGAAGAATAGTTGAGTCTCGCTCTGAGCCTTTACTAAGCAATTGAGTGGAGACTCAACACATTTCAAAGGAAAACCACAATCGAGTATCCATTCAATGAATGCTTCAATGTTTTTGAATTGAGACAAATTTGTAAAAAATAAAAACTTTTTTATAATACGATTCGTAAAGAAATGTTTGACAACTTAGAGAAATGCGTTTATCCTCCGATGCAATGGAAACAACTAAAGGAACGGGATATGGATCATCACTATTCCAATAAATAACAATTCTTTCATTCAATTCTTTGTGTCACTTATTGTTTGGTATCATTCCTACCATAAAAATAATATTTTATGGCACCTGTGCTTCCATTCGTAGTAAATGCACATATGATAGTCTTTTATTGTCAAGAATCTTTACCAAGAGCATTCATGAAAGTAATCTTTACCTAATTCTCATTCTAACAAGAATTCAATGAAATTCAAATTTTATAAAAATTTATTTCAATGTTTTTATAATTAATTGGAGATTAAATATTGATTTTAATTAATGTTTAAATTCTTTTATTGTGAGTAAAAACATTAAAATTTCAAATAAAATCATTATTTGAGAGAATGTTTGGAGAATGAGTTCATTTAAAGTACTAAACATTGAAAAGAATGTGAATATTATAAGTGAGAAAAAGTTGATTTTATTGACTAATAAACGAAAAATGAAATAAAAAGCGATAAAAACATTTGAATTGATTGAATCAAATGTATTGAAAGCTATAAAAGTCAGTATTGAATATTTGAATGTCTACTGAATACTGATTTATGAATTGTTTCGGAATAGTTTTATGGTTCTCGAGATTCAGTTAACGATATTTTTCGATACTTTGATTGGAGTAATGGAAGTCACATACAAACTACGGCACAAACGATGGCACACAAATCAAAAGTCATTACCAATAATACGAGAGATAATTACGATACATATAAATGTCTTTTAACTGAAGTTTAAAAAAGAATTAATAAAACGACACATTTCTCAGTATTTTTTATTTTCAATAAATTTAATAGAGTATTGCATTTCTAATAAGCTATGAATTTGAAGTTAATTTACAATCACTGCCTAACATATAATAAAATTTTTTTGGGTTTTACTCGTTTTGCCTTAACTTTTAAATGAAAAATAAGAGAAAAAAAATTTAAATCAATGTTTTCAATAAATTTTAAAATTATTCGTAAAATATCTTCTTTTTTTTATTCTTTACTAATACAGTCTCTCCAATAAAATTTTGTTCCAAAAGAAACATAAAAGAGCTGATAACCAAGAATTTATTACCAGAGCACACAAGGCGAGAGAGAGAGAGAGAGAGAGAGAGAGAGAGAGAGAGAGAGAGAGAGAGAGAGAGAGAGAGAATATTTAAGAGTTTTTCACTTGAATTTGATTGCGAGAGATATCAGATATAATAAGTAAGACTCGAAAAAACAATTTTTCTCTGTTCGAGAAGAAGACAAGGAATAGTTTTCATATTTTTCTTTATTTATCAGATTTTTTATTCAGAAAATCTTCAGAAAAGAATAAAAACTACATTTTCTTATTATTTTGTAATTAAATATTTAAAATGACATTTGATATTACGCTGTATTTTATTTAAATTTTTGGTATTTCTCTCCGAAATCGCTCAAAATCTAGAATTATATTCCAATAAATTCTAATAAATATTTTTATCTTCTTTTGAGCGAAGAATTTAAAGTTTGTCTGAAAAATGTATGAAAATTAATGTATGAAATTTTATTTCTCTTTTCGAAGTGATTTTATATTAACATAAAAACGAAATAAAAATAATTTCAGACTTTTTGAAACTCCATTGAAAACATAGAAAACATTGTTTTCCAATTTTTTTAACATTAATTTATTTATAAACATTTGATTCAAAGCAATTCGCAGTAATTTTTTAAAAACTTATTTTGCAATAAAAAGTAGAGAAATTTGGTCTGATTTGATGCTGAGATCAATCCATCATTTAAGTGAAATGTGGGCGCAAACCAACAAATGTTCGACACAAACAACTGATTCGGAGCCAAAAATCACTTGACTTGAAACAATTTTCTGGTTAAGAGATATTTTAGAAATTCATTATCTTTTCAATGATATATAATGTAGTGTTTGATGAGTCAAAACATATGTAGAAAAAGACCAAAAAGTATGGAATGAAAAGTGAAATGAAAAGAGAAACAAATCTGTCATTAAATACAACTTTAAATTTCAAACGAATCAGTTTTAAAAAGAAATATATAAATGAAAAATAATTTTCAAGAAAATAAAAAAACACAAATTTGATGTATAAAACATCTAAAAATTCAGTGCAAATAGTAAAAGAGTTCAGCAAATAGTCGATGGCATTTAATCTAACTCTTTGATCGATAATAAACGAGTAAAAAATTTATGCCTAAAATAATTAGAAACACGACTATAATCTATACACGATTTTAAGAAGAAAAGGCATTAATAAATCAAATGAAGTTTTGAAAAATTGTAAAATCGAGTAAATCCACAAAAACTTCAAAAAATAAGCAAAATATTTATCAGATTTTTCTCAAACAAATCGGTAAGAGTTTAATCCAAAAATGAGGAGAAAAGCATTACTTATAAACAAATTCCAATAATGAAGAAAAGTTTCAAAATATAATGAAAAACACAATCAAATAATCAGATAATAGTTTAGGATTTTTTGCTACAAAAGACCAAATTTAGATTAAAAGAGATTTTCGTGTTTTAGAAAAACAATTAATTATTAAGTATTGACTAAAAATATCAAACTCTATGTTCTAATCAATAATTGAATGAATTTCAAAATTAGATAACAGGTATCTCTCTATTGAGAAATTTAAGTTTTGTTTGACTTTATCGGCAAACTATACATAAAAGATATCCGTTTGAGTACAACATAAGCACTACATTTACTCTAATTATTTTTATTCTCAAAAATATCTCTTTTTTCAGATAAAACTGTTGTTTCGTTTTATAACTCATTTATTAGAAATAATTTTGGCTCTCATTTTAAGTGCATATAAATGTAATATTATATATGAGTTTATTCTTGTCCATTTTTTCACTGTTCGGATAATTGTTTTTCCAAAAGTTGTCAAAATTAGAGATAAAATTCTTGAAGCTTTCAAATTAAAGTCTATACTCCAGAGACGATATCCGAGAGTCTAAACCTGAGTCTGGCTTTTATTGAAATAATTGAAAGTGACTTTCAGTGAAATGATTACTCGAATTCTACTCTTATATAATAACAATAATATTCACAGTTTTAGAGTCAAAGATTGTATGACTTATTTCCAGAAAAAAATTATTTTAAAAATTAAATCGATTCTATTGTGAAGTATTTGAAAGTTTTGCCATTTTTAGCGAAAACTTTACTCTTTATCTCATATTCTCTCTCTCTCTCTCTCTCTCTCTCTCTCTCTCTCTCTCTCTCTCTCTCTCTCTCTCTCCAAATATTTTATTTAAATAAGAGCAACAAAAAGTTGAATGCATTAATGAAATACAGAAATTAGAATCAAAGCAAGAGTTCGGGAAAAGAGAATGAAGTGAAAGCCGGAGAAATAAATCAAACAATAGCTTTATGTATGGCTTTGAATATATACAATACATATAATTCTTGAATATATATGACTTTATTGAAAATAATTATGATTTTAAGTTTTGTTAGCGAAGCACTCATTACATTATTAAAAGATGAGTTTAAGTATGATTTCAATACAATTTCAAATGTCATTTGTTATTGTTTTGCTATTCGGCATAACTATTGGCATCGCATTAGTAGTCAGTCCTCTTGTCCTCATTCAGTCCTCATTCAATAGTCAAGAGTTTTAGGCAAGTTTTGTATACTAGAAAACCAAAGCATGCGTTTCTTCCTGTCACGCTTCGTATCACATGTTTCTCTATCAATGCCAACAGCACAGCATCACTTACAGCATAGCCTAAGTACTGGCGATGCTCTGGCTATGCTCTGGCGATGCACCAGTTATTCAATAGCATTGATACCATTCAAAGAGAATCCGCTTTTGTTTTTGCGCCCCACAATTCTCTCTCTCTCTCTCTCTCCCTCTCCCTCTCTCTCACATACATTCCCTCACTCTCTCTATGACTAAAAGTTATTTAATTTTGTCGAATAATATTCGCATAATTAAAACCGTTGTCTTCTTTCTTGTATTTTATACTTTTTAAAACAATTACCGAATAATAGTATAAATGGAAAATCATTTTTTCATTGAACACACATTTGAAAAGCGTTCGCATAAAATATTCTGTGTTTTTCAATAAATTTGGGAGAGATTGTTAAAATGCTGCTCATTCTGTGCTGATAGTCTATTGTTTCTGTTCACTGGACCTCAATTCAGGAAATTTAAAACTTTTAGCACTTTTATTGCTGTTCGCAAAAGCGATACAAAAGTAATGATGGGTTGCATAACTTTTTCATATTTGAGGCAAAATAGCATTTTTAATACGACTTACCCTTAATATCGATAATACGTTTATATATGTAAAGAAAGGCCGCTTCCGCTGCTTTACTTCTTTTGCTAAGTCTGTCGATTTCCGATTGAAAACTCTTTAGAAGTGGTGACACAATCTTTCGAGTGTCCTATCAAAACATATACCAAATATTAGGAACAGATATTTCAATGTTTTGTATCTCTACTTCGAAACTCAATGGAAATCATATGAAACGGTTTTATTTCAAACATTCAATTAATGTTTAAAATTTGAAAGAATGAAAATATAAATATTTATTTTATCCTAAACACAGTTTTGAAGAACTCGAGACCTAATAATATAACTTCTAATATAAGTCAATATTTTTTGTTGATTTGTGTGGCGCTTAATATTCGCGTTTAAGAAATTGACTTACGATCGAAAGTGATTGACATTTATGTGAAAAGTTATGGTAACAGACATGTTATGAAAGAAAATGAAAATAATTTTGAGACCTCTTTTACTTATTATTGACTAAAATATGAGTTTTAAACTCTAATAAACAGTTTATTTTCAAACGACTAATGGATTGAAATTTTGCAATAATTAAAGTCTAAAAAATATTTGATTCGTCACTCGTTTTCTGGCGATATTCCCATAAAAAAATTGGTTCAGTTCTGGGAACCCAAGTATTAAAGAAGAAGAAATGGATGAGAAATCATAATTTGAGTGCTCACAAACTTAGTTAATATAATTGTTGTTGAATTGAGTTGAGTTCAATTTGCAAATTAGTGATCGCCTATAAATAGATTGCTTAGAAAAATGAGTGTTTGTTGTATTCTATGCAAGTCTTCACTCGAATGAGAGGTTCGAGTGATTCAGTTGTGCGTCAAAATAGGATCTCCTCTAATGATGTATTAGACGTTGCGTTTATGCCGTCTATTATTGAGATCACAAATAACTTGAAATAACTTTGAAAGAGAAAATTTTGTGAAACAAAGAATCTGTTTTTAATCGAGTGGGTCGGTGGGGGTCGGATGGGGGTCGGGTGGGTCGGACCAACTGCTTAATTACCAGTGAATCTGCCGAACAGTCGAATCGTTAAAAAACGCAATTCTGCTTAAAAGATGTCTAATCGGAACAATCAGTTCAAACATCGTTTGAGTTGCGACATGTATTGCCTGTATTGAGGCTCTACTCTTCATTACGAATACATTTTTGTGGGTTTTGTGTGTTTTTGTGGGCGCCTTAAACCTAAAATAAAGAGATTCGCTTTTTGGACAAATGCCTAATGACTCGTACGGCCGGAAATAAGAGCACAAATAGGAAATCACTAAAAATTCCGATATATTAAACATTCAAAGGTTTTCATTTTCATCTCTAGAATCGGACACTAAATCCCATTTCTCTCCGACACTGAATACCACTATTTGTGGAAATTTAATAATCGTTTAGTTTTAATGTCGGCGGAGATATTCGAAGCAAAACTTACAATGAAGTCAAACATTATTTCATTTGCATTAATATTAGTATTAAGTGATTAGTAGTTAGTATTAGTATCACTATTAGTGAAAGCTATAGATATTATAACAAACAAAATGCGATGAAAGCCATATATCAGTACTTTTTAACACAAAAGCAAAACTATTAATGTATTCAATGATTTTTCGACAAAAAGCAAAAAAACGGAAAACGAACTAAAAATCAGAACTAATTTTTGTAGTGAACTCTGATTATAATGCGATCCCTTTATCTCAATAGAGTTTGGTTTGTGTCTGATGTGATGCCAATGCAATCAACGGTTTTGTGCAAAAGGCAAACGTTAATGACTTCCACCAAAAAGTTTTTGTGTATCTGCTTTGCTCTTTACTACTGTCCTCCTCCCTGTCGACCCCCACTTTAACAAATGCATAACATGTTATGTCTATAGTCAATGAGACGAATCACTTTTGGAGTTGATGTGAGCCAAAGAGCCCAAAGAGCGCTCAGAACGTAGAAAAGCTTAGATAGAACAGAGAGTAAAGAGAGAGAGAGAGAGAGCCTGGGAATTAAAGGAGGGTCAGCACACTCTACAATCTAATGTCTGAGTGTGCAAATGGACCGGAACCACGCTTTTACATATAAATATACGAATTATTGCATTAAAACATAAGGTCTGCAACTTATCCATTGACTCCATTCTATCAAAACAAATATTAAACAAAACTTAATAAAAACAAATTATAAGTGATTTTACGTGAGAACACATCCCTATCACATCCCTATCACTCACACATTTTCTTAACTAAAGTCTAAAGGATTGTAATGACTATCGATTGCAATAATTTTAAAATATTTGCAAATAATTTGTTGGGAAAACAAAGTGTGAAACAAAACAACCAAAGCTATAGACGTAAACATTGATGTAAAAGATGTTCAAAAATGTGTTTTACTCATAAATATATGAATATATGGCTCATCCGGAAAGGTGTGGAATTTAAACGTCAAATCGGTCGGTAATATCTGCAAAAACCGATCCCACATTTCTTTATTATGAAAAATTATAAACTTATAGTTGAGTTTGTGATGAACTCATGTATAGTTTGTGTATATCTCATGGATGAAAACACGCCATTCTAGGGATAGTCTCTACCTATTTATATATCAATTTTCATTTAATGCTTAATTTGTGGCTTCAATACAATAAGAATCGACTCATTCTCTAAATTAGTTGATTTTGAGCTCTAAATATATGTCTAAAATCAGTGAATGATTACTGAAATCTCGTAAATTGGATGAACACAAAACTCAATTGATTTTCTCTGTTCTCATGATTTCATTGATTAGTTTTCATGTGTTTTGAGTTAAATAATTGCAAAAATGCATTAAATTTCAAATAATTAAATTTTGTTTCAAAATATATTCCAGAGTTTTGCAAAACTTTTATGTTTTCACTAAAAGTCAACAAAAATTGATGAAAATATAATGAATTAATAGATATTTTTCTAAATAATTTTTGATGAATTTGTTGGTAATGAAGACAATATCTTTTTCTATGTCTTCAGTGGAATCTCATCATTCATTTGTTGTGATAAAGAGAGAAATAGAAGATATTTTCTCTTATTGTTCATTGCGTTCAGATATTCTCCACTTTTCTCCTCTTATTCTCTTTAGTGACCATAATATGAGAGCAAAACATCGAATGGTTGGTCCCCTAATGCCGTTCCCCTAATGCAATATTATCGCTGCTTCAGTGAAGCGAAATCTTTAAACAAGCAATAAATCTAAAGTCCATGTCTTGTTTGGGCCGGTCTTGAAGTCAATGTAAGTCTTATTGTATGATGTGCTCCAAACGCCATCCTCATCAATATTAGCACTCATAGAGCTTTGGTTATGTGCATCGATATAAAAGCAGAACAGTTGAACAGTTGATGATTTTCATGCAATTGTGAACATCTATTGATATGCTTTAATAGTACTGACCATCAACTCTAAGGCAATGCCTTTTATATTCATTACAATACTGTAGCGATTGGATGGCATTCCCTTTTAGAGCGAAAGCATTAAAATTTATTACCAATCAGGAGCTCAAGAGTTGTCAGTATTCAGATCAGTATTTCTTCATTTGAATGGCTATAGAAATGAATGTAAGTCGTGCTCTAAAAAGACATAATCAGACGGCACTACAATTGCCATTCAATCCAATGATGCGATCATCTGATGCCTTCCACTCTCGCCATAGCACTGGACCAATGGATTCAATGAGTTATATTTGTGATGAGAACAAATCAGTGAAGAAAAGACGATCTCAAGACTATTTTATGTCCTTTTATCCGAGTAAATGATAAACCATCCGAGGAATTACGTTCGCTGCACAGACTATACAACTATCGCTAAGCCTAAGACAATGGCCAAGGAGTTGATGGCGCGGAAACAAATTCACAAGAGATGAAACGTAGAAAAGGCAGTCCTATCATCACTGGTCAGTGCTTAAGATATTTTTAGGAGAGTATAGTATAGATGTTCTTCAAATGTCTTACAGTTTTTCAAACAATGATTCAAAAGACAAAAAAAAAAAGAAAACAAATTATAGGGAAAAGAATGAATGCGACGACATATCAACTAAAGCTTATATCCAATACTTTCTGATTCATCATTTGGTTCACTAGAAGATTATCTGAGCGATAGATAGGGGGCAAACATAAGCGTCATTGAACTGGCTATGACTGGCTATCAGTGTTTGTCACTCTTTCGATGGAAATGCCATTAAGTTATATATATTAGGAATAAGACTTTCTGTGTTTTAACAGCAGTGGTCACCGAACAGACTATTGGCAAAAGCAAACTGTAAGCCAAACAGACCATAAGAAAAAGCAATACCAAAGCTATTACTTTCCGTTTGGTGACAATCGAATCGACATTTTACGACTTTTTTGTCTCTGATCTGTGTTTGGATGACATAACTCACCAAACCTTTTAAAAAGTTTGCACAAAACCATCGAAACGTAATGAAAATCGCTTCAAAACATTTGTTGGTTTTAGACAATAGTTCAGTCAATTATTTATTGAATCAAAAGAAAAACCGATTCCCCGTTCAGTTATTCCCTCCAAAATATTAGCCCCCATTAAACTTAAACATATCTCACCTTAAATGTCAATTTCAACAAAATTCGACTTTTATTTTCTTGAAATTGCTAATTACACTAAATGAACTAGCAACAAATTTATTAAATCTATTAAAGCAAATATTCAATAAAATTAAATTATAAGTTAACGATTGATATAAAATATATGCAATAAAGGAATGGTATGTAATATATATGCATAAAATCATTTACAATAATAATTTTATTGATTGTATGGCTTTTTATCCTTTTCTGTTGAATGCAAATTGATTTTTGTGGGAATATATTAACGTCTGATTAAATATTTAATTTTTATGTATTTTTATTCGGAATCGAAAAATTATTTTAATATTTATTGAGTTTCGAATTTATTATCAAAAATATTGTTTCGGATCGAAAACAATTACAACTCATTAATATTTATTTAAAAAAAATGAAAAACTTTTGATTAATTTAATATAATTTTTGGTTTAAACCCATTGTATGACCTAAATATCAAATAAGACTCTTTGCTAAAAGGGAATCATCCAGTGATGCACTCGAGGTGGAGATCAGACACAACTTTAAATGAGGAGATAAGTGGGCTCTTCATATAAATACAATCATTTGTTTACTATTTTTGAATTTAAACATCATTTTAAAGCCTATTAAACAGTTTAAAAATGTATCTAGTATATATATACTTTTGGTGTCATTCTTTCGAATTCTAAACTTTATATAACTTGAAAAACATTTTATCATGGTGAAATATTAAGTATAAATAAATATTAAGCGAGGGTTGAGTTGAGGTAGAAATCAGGGAAAAGTTTTAGTCACTATTTTCCTGGTTTTGTGGGCACAGCCATAACCATAGCTAGAGATCATCGAAACCATAATCAAAGTAAGTTTCAATTGAAGGCTTCTCTTATTGTTTTATATGGTTTTGGAATTTTTCAAAACAAAATATCGAATAAAAACTTTTTTATTAATAATATAATGAAAATGCAATTATAATAATATATAAATTTGATATTTTGTTCAATTCGTTACTAAATTATATCGTTTTGTGAAAACAGATAATAAAAAATCCAATTTTATTATTAATATATATCTGAAGGCGTAATAAATCAAGAAATACTTCACTATTAAAATCAAACAAAACGAGTCTATGTATGCCATCAATAAGAATAAAAAGACAGCTAATCGATTGTGTATTCAGGTATATAACCAGTGAACTATTATTCTATGAACTGTTTTATTTGAGGCGATATTGAAACACACCTTCAGTTTTGGTATTCAATCTCAACATTCAATTCTTTATATTCTTATAAATGATTTATTCGATTAAATACAATACAAAAGTAATAAAAAAGTAAAACAAATTTCAAGTTTAAGCGCTCAGAGCACTGAACAGAGCACTAAACAGAGCACTAATAATAATTGAAATTGATTTTAGTTTAGTTAAGGCGCGCATACCTTCGATGGACTATCGCTTCAATTAATGAACGGCTATTCCAACGAAATATTGCAAAACAATTAGTGTTTACATTGATTTCGATATAAAATTAAATTCAAAGATATTGAGGCAGTGCTTTGCGTGACATCTTTGTGGTTGGCCTCAACATTAGCCTCAACGCACTATTTATATAAACATTTGAAGCAGTCGTGAGACGCATGGATTCAGCCTTTTTCACAAATTCGTGTATCGGTTCGGCAATAGGCGTATGAGAGCTCTAATTCTCAAAAATCGTTTGGTATGTGAGTGCCGTTCAATACAATGTATCTGAGGATCGGTATTCAATACTCTCATATTTGGTATGCGATCCCAACTAAAGATTTATTAAAGGCAACAACAGATCAGATGAGATTCCCATTTATGTGAACACACCATAACTGGCTTTTAATATTGATTGTGAAATAGAGGCCATAATAACCATCAAATCCTGCACTCAATCTTTGATTTTCCTGCAAATGCTGTTCACTTCTCAAAGATTCTCAATTAAACTTTGCATAAATCAAATTTATTAAAGAATAGGGAGAGAGAGGGAGTGAGTGAGTGAGTGAGTGAGTGAGAGAGAGAGAGAGAGAGAGAGAGAGAGAGAGA
>JAQIXI010000717.1:0-19166 GCA_034700165.1 Galumnidae sp. Gr-Ori-00277 | reverse complement strand
GAAATAGTTGTTTCCACTCAACAATGGATTGGAAATAATTATTTCAAACAGTGAAATATAAACTAAAACGAGTGTAATATTTACTATTTTTTCAAAAAATGTTTGGTTTATTGACTAACGAATAGAAATAATTTTTATTTAATGATAAAAATTGAAATTTAATTCAAAAATCACATCATTTGAAGTTAAAAAACAAAAACCTGATAATGAATTTCTTAACCATTAACTCAAATAAATGACTTTTCGCTAAATTAACAGTCGATTGGTTTTGAAAATTCTTTAAATCGATTTTTTTTTGTTTCAATTGGTTTTTCTCTTCTTTTCAAAAGTTAATGAAAATATTTGTAGAGATTTTTTAAAGTGAAAATTAGGCTAAACTTCTCATTAAGCAAAAAGTGAGTCAAGTTCTTGAATTGAAACCTCTTTTCTTAGAAATGTATTCCCATTTTGATTGCTTTAGTTTTTTCTTTGTCCCCCTTTTTGACTGTTAATCATAGCTCTGATTATATACAAAATGACTATCGATTCCAATCAAAGGAGTAATTTGTTATTTGAAATATATATATAAATAACAGATTTATTTGTCTTTGGATTTAATAAACAGAAAGAGTTCCTAAACTAGAATTAGAGAATTATTATTACATTCCGATTGAGGCCTTCCCTCAAATGCCTTTTGCAATAAACAGATTATATGTTAATAATAAGAAATTGCGAAAAACAAATTGAATTTGAAATAAATATGAGTTCATTAACCATTGCTTAAGAAAAAAGACGAATGACATTCAAATTTATGGTCTCATTAGAGGCAGATCTGATATTTTCTCAATATATCTATCAATTGATTTGAAACTTCTTTTTTTGTCGAATCGATTGAAACCAAATATTTGTGTTAAATATATAATGATTTAAATATTCCTTAAGTTTTATTTAAATCATTTTTTAAGTACAAATAATTATTATTTAAATAATTGCATACTTAGAGTCATTCAGTCAGAGATTTAGATTAGAGAATAAGTGAATCTTTTAAGGCTTTTGAAGCCTTTAATGTTTTATTCTCTAATTATGTCTTCGTTTCAACGCTCGAATTGTGTAACAAAATAAGAAATTATCATTTGAATTGTTTGTTAATTAGTTGCTTGTTAATTTTGTCAATAGAAAGGCGACAACAGTTGCACCAAGTGCCTCAGCCGACACACGCAGGAGTCAGTCTTTCTGGTAATTCATTTATTGTTTTACTCTAATAATTAGTTGAGAAAAAAGTTTTGTTCAAAATATGATAAAAAAGCTATTGTTTGTCAAAACTAATGTTTGTGTGTCCCGTCTGTTCCTCATCAGTGCCGGCCTTAACGGCCAACAGATCCCAATCTTTGAGTTCACTCCAAAATCATACAAAGAAAGGAAAGAAAGACAAAAGAAAAACGAAACTGACCAAAGAAGACATCGGTGCCCCCTCGAACTTTCAACACATCCAACACATCGGTTGGAATCCAAACACTGGTTTCGATTTAGAGAATGTCGACCCAAATCTTATGCAATTCTTCAAAGAGGCCGGTATTTCACAGGAACAGCTCAATGATAAAGACACTCGTGTTTTCATTTACGACTTCATTGAAAAACACGGCGGTATTCAGGCAGCCCTCCAAGAGGTGCAACGCCCACCTCCAGCACCCGCAGCGCCTCCTAATGCATCTTTGCCACAAAAACCTGTACACACTTCCATCCCATCTCATCATCCGCCGCCACCACCACCACCCAGTCGTTCACCTCATAAACCTTTTGCACCTCCTGTACCTTCTGTTGCTCCGCCTGCACCACCACCACCACCACCGCCTCCTCCAATAATGGGCAACATACCTCCACCTCCTCCCCCACCGCCACCAATGGCGATGGCTGGTCCACCACCGCCTCCTTTGCCAACATCGGCACCACCGCCACCACCAATGCCTTCAGGTCCGAGTCTGCCGGTGGTGACAGACACTCGGTCAGCCCTAATGGATGCCATTCGTAAGGGGGGTCAACTGAAACACGTAGAACACGACTCTGATTCTAATAAAAGCAATACATCGAACGATGACCCGAGAAATGCATTAATGAATCAAATCAGACAAGGAGTTGGTCTCAAGAGAGCAGAGGACAGAACTCTAAATCCTATCCAAAATAGTGATGAAAACACGGGTATGAAAGGGGCTCTCATGAGAGCAATGCAGGAGAGGTCCAGAGCTCTTAATAGGACTGACGACGAGAGTGATGGCAACGGCGACTCCGATTCTGGAAGTTCTGGAGACGAATGGGACGACTAAAACGATTAGAGGGTATTAAAAGTTAACTTCAGACAAATGATTGATCGAAACGAGACTTAGTTTTGATTTGACATCAAATTAAACGCGACTTTAAATCCCTTAAAAGCAGTGATTTATATAAAATCTAACTTTTATTTCATTTATCACTGCTTTCAGTACAAGACTTGTGACTCGTTTTCGAAATAATTTTACGCTATTTTTGTCTCTTTTTTTAAATATTTTTTTTCTTGAGTTTTACTAAAGGTTTACATAACTCTATGTTCTATTGAACCACAAAAACTGTAATTAAGTTTTATTAAATTATTGCCGCAAAACAACAAAATAGAGTAATATTTTATCAATTGTTTAACAAAATGTATTAGAAATCAGTATATTTTAGACTCAAAGTATTAATTATTCAATTGTTTGATAGTCTTTCGCAAACATTAAAACTAATTAAGACTCAATTAATTCAAAATCAATTTTAAACTATTATTGAATTGATTTTGTTTTTAATAATTTTGGGTTAATTTCATAAAAAAATAAAAGCTTTAAATTAATTCTAATAATTTTTTTTTCTTTTCAGTAAAAACTTTTCTAATGTTTTTATTGAACGAAATGTTGCGTTAAAAATGAGTTAATAGTGTTTTGAGGAAAATTTATACCAAATATTCTGTTTTCGATAAAACATTTATTTAATCGATTCATCACTCGATTACTTCTTTGTAATACTTTGTGTTTAAGGAAAATATTTTAATTGAATATTAAGCGAGAAATGAGTGCAAAAGAGTTGCTCTCTCTCTCTCTCTCTCTCTCTCTCTCTCTCTCTCTCTCTCTCTCTCTCTCTCTCTCTCTCCCCGTTTTTCCTCTGATCAAATAGTTTGGAGGGAAAGACAAGAATGTTTGGGTTCTGGTGTTTATAACCTGAAGATTATAATCAAATTGCAAATGAAATCTCCAATGAATTGAATGTTTGAGAATTTGAAACGAATTTTCGCTTCGAGGCTATCGAGTGATGAGAGAAACGACTGAACACTTGCTATAGGAATGGGTAGAGAAAACTTGTGTCCAACACTGCCTTTTACAGCTAAAATCAGGGGAACAACGCATTCATACACCTGACAGTTGCCATACAATCATTATTGTATGGCATTCCGAAATGCACAATGAGTTGGGCGCACAGGTATGTGCAGATATGTGCAGGATTACCTGGAAAAACAAGTTGTCGACCAAAAGACAGGTCTCACATCTCAGGTATCAGAACTTACATTGAATTTGGTTTATGAGTTGGAAAATCGTATGAAAAAAGGCAGGGCTTAGATGTTGTGCTGCCACAGACACAGCCATAGACACTGTGTTGCCATTGATATGAACGACAACTTTTTCTGTAGACAATTCACATACAAATCTTATGGTTATTTGCTTTTTATATTTCCTTTAAAGTGTTATACAAAGAATTGAGTGCTAATCCAATCCATCTTTATTTGAGGGCCGGCGCTGTCTTTGGACGAGTCTATGCCTATGTATTGAACGAGAGGTGAGTGCTTTGTAACTACTGTTAAGAGCGCCATATATTGAGTGATCTCATCGCTCTTCTCTAACCGGATATGTTTTGTATGGGCTTTGCTTTTGAACAGTGAGTGAGAGAAAATTCATGCAATTCTCTCGATTGTACCGACTCTCCAACTCTACCAACTCTACCGACTCCACCGACTCTACTGATACTCACTCTACTGATAGCCCTCTTCTCACTCCTCAGTGACTGTTAGTCTGAGAGCAATAGTGAGTGAATAATATTTTTACTGATAATAACTAATAATTTCGTAAAAATTTTGTTTTGCATTCGTTTAATGCAATCATTGAATGGATTTATTGAATGCATTATTAAGTTTGATGTCATACCAATCAGACAATCACTGAGAGATTGTTTTCATTTGATTACTTTCTTTCTTAAGAGTTGTGCCCTTTCAGTGTCTTATACTGTTTCACATAAAATGTTTATTTTTAATGAGACGACAATCACTTTAATTGAGAGATGATATAATAAACACTTATTTCAGAGACATTTATCACAATTGGTTTGTCTTTTAATTGTTTTGTATTATTATTTAAAACTGTGTTTTTACTCATCACTGAAGACATTGTTATTACTGTTATTATTGTTATTGTTATTAAGACATTCAAATAAAAGAGAAGACAAGAAAATAAGCGAAAAGTGAATTGAAGTCAACAAAAAAGTGTAGTAAAAGATTGTGCAACAAGTGATACAACACATACAAAGTGAGTCATGAGTTGTGTAATTCAATTAATACTTAACGCCTAAACAAAATTTTAAACTTAAATTTAGTGATATTTGTGTGACTAATGTCAATGTCTATTATATTACGTGAAGGCAAAGGTCTCTTTAATTACCGCTTAAGAAAACCTATCAATTGTTTGCCTCCTTTTCATTGAAGCAAAACAATAGCCTATTTGTTAGCCTAAAAAAGTGAGCCTTAATTCTTATTTGATTGGCTTTTACTGTCGATTGTTTTAAATCTTGATTTCAATCAGTATTTTTAGGGAGCAATTAGTGCACCCATTTTTCTGATCGATTAAACCTTGCGATTGATTTTCACGATTTGCACTAATTCTCATTTATTGCAAACATTTGTTTGAAGTGAATTTCCAAACAAAAAAGTGGAGAGACTTTTGCTTTTATTATTAGAAATGTTTGGGATTTTGACATTTAAGTACTTTTCCAATACCTTTACTTTCGGCTTAACTTCAATTGAATAATGAATTAAATATTAGATGACTTATATTGAAATACGGCTTAAAAACATTTTGAAAGTCCCGAATGACTTTCGTTCAATCATTAGTTGA
Organism: Galumnidae sp. Gr-Ori-00277; assembly: GCA_034700165.1. Taxonomy (NCBI): domain Eukaryota; kingdom Metazoa; phylum Arthropoda; class Arachnida; order Sarcoptiformes; family Galumnidae; species Galumnidae sp. Gr-Ori-00277. The sequence goes on along the minus strand of JAQIXI010000717.1, from coordinate 14,022 downwards.
TTTCAAGTTTAATCTCATTTTCTGGAGAAAGACATTATCAGAATAAATAACTAGTTATAAATGTACCAATGTTTTTAATTTGAGCGTTCCCTTGATACATTTGATACATTTATAAACTGTTTTTTCCTAGAATTGTTTTGAACGAAACCTTTTAATTTTAATTATAGAATATCCGATATTTAAATGCAATTAATACCGGATTACATAAGTCTTATAATTAGTTGTAATGGGATTTTGTTAAAACACTTTTTTCAATAACATATCCTTAGTTTTGCTTTTAATAATCGATTGAAATCGATTTGTAATAAATTAGTAAATAAATAAATAAATAAATAGCAAAAACAAACGTCTCGTTTCATTAGGAACTGTTATACCACTTGTAATGAATTTCTACGAAATAAAATGTTTAATCAGTTATCAGATAGTCTTTGAGAGTCTTTTTTTGTGAGTCATTTCAAATGCTGTTTATTTGTAACATAATATGAGTGCAATCGATATATTATCGCATATATTATCGAAAAATATTATTCTAATAAAATGTTTTTCAATAGTGTTGTACTGAATTCAGTTCATTACTCAAACAGAGAGAAAATCAATATTTTAATACTAATCTAATAATAAGTTATTTACTCTCAACTATTAATGTAAGCAAATTATGACCGAAAGAACTGTTGAATCAATGAATAAATGTGTTTCAAATGCATAATATATTGTGATCTCATTAAAGGTATGTTTCAAACGATAAATAACTACTACTGAAACATTTTTTTGGGCAAATTTTTTTCCTCTCCGGTGTATATCCTGTTGTTCTGATTGTGAGGTTTAAGGTATTGGAGCCAATCATTTGAGATATGTGTCGAAGAATAAAAGGAAGCGTTTGATAGATATGTGAGAGACTGAGTGCACACATTTTTTTTCTCTCAACAACTACTGAATACGAACTACGAATGTATGCCTTTTTCACTGAACTCCTGTTGGCTTTTAAATGACTCTTCAATTATTTTGTTAGTCTTTTTTCTGGTCATATGTCTTATATCTGTAAAACTGTTATTTGCAAAGAAATGTTTGAAAGAAAAACTTGTATTTTAGACATTATATAAGTGACTCCAATCACTGCAAATAACTTCAATAAGTTGTGGCCAACAGTTATCGAGTAATGTCAGGACTCGAGACTCACTCTCTGAGCAACCATTGAATGCAGTTTCACTCTGGGCTCTCAAATTGCTTTTTTAACTATATTTTCCTCTTTCCTAATGAATTGAGTCGACAGTTCTCCTCATTATTCAATTCATTGAATATTAAGTAAAGAACAAAATTGTTTACATTTAATCCAAACATTGAAAAACATTGATCTCATGATATCCTTATTGGATAAATATTCTAATTATGAGTATTTGTTAATTTAATTTTCTTGTGGACAACACATCCCTTTTTCTTGAATTAATTATTTATTCAGAAACCCTTTTTCTTTTTCTTCATATTTGCTGATAGTTTGGCATAATTTCTGACTTTTTGTTAAAACAATAATCAAAAAACGAGTTATGCATTAATATAACGACTATTGGGCTCTGGATTTATGTTATTCAACAACAAAACAAAAGAGTTTTAGCATTGGTTCAAATGACCCAACACTTGAAAGAGAACAGAATTGCGAAGACAACTATCCGCTAAACTTTTGGTTGTTTTGAGGAAAATTATTTGTGAATTCAATATTTAGTTCAACACTTTATTGTCTTTCCTTTGAAAGTAATTTTATTTAAATTTTTTGTTATGCGTTAAGTTATTGTCGAAAACTTCCAAAAACAGAAGATTTCAAATGTTTTTTCTTATTATTCAATAATATTTTCTAAAATTATTTCCATATTTTCCTAACAAAAAAGAAGTAAAAAAAATTTCCCTGAAATCTGACTCTTCTTTTAAGCAAAAATTGAATTCAATTTAAATTCTTAATTAAATATTTTTCTTCTTATTGTAAGAGTATTTTTCTTCTGCAGGAAATTTATTAAAATAATTTTCTTCTCTTTTTTAAGTAAAATATTCCTTAAATATTATTTTTTGTGCTTTAAGTGCAATATTTAGTGGTTTAGGGAGTTGTTTGTGCTGTTCCACTGTTCAGCTCATATGCGAAGCCTCTCATCAAATAGTGTTGACTTTTCTTCTGGGACTCGATTTAGTGAGGATTGCATGGATTGCATCCGGAAGCCGAAGGACGTATGAAAGGCCGTCACAGGCCTTCGTTTAGTGGATTCCTCTCCAAAACCATTACAATTAGAAGTTTCCAAAAACCATTTTTTTCTGTTAGAGTCACAGTTTTCTGGCAGAACCGGTCGCTGGGCTTCACATCTCTCCAGTCATTGCTATCACTTCTCAATACATACCAATGAAATGTTTTTTATTTCTTATTCGCATCTAATATCAGGGTATAAATAGTCAGACTTTTTGCTTAATTTTTATTTATTTATTTGTTTTTTGTTTTTATGTTAAACTCTATTAAATCATACGATAAGATGAGAGACCTTTCCCTTTACATCACTCATAGTCTGCAGTACATTATCACATGATTTGCATTAGTATTGCGTTTGCATTACATTTAAAGCCAAACATAACTTGTATTTTGAGTTAAAACATAGAGATTGCAGTCATTGCTATGCATTTCAACAGATTTTTTGTTCGCTCTTTTTTTGGCTCAAAGGGCTTGTCCTTGACCTCAGATTCCCGGGCCTTACACTCAATGCTCACTTGTCTTCAAGCACTCAACAGATTGGCTTCGGGGCTATCGCGGGGTCGACAGTGAAACGCGCTGGGGTTAGCACTGGGGGTTAGTCTCTCTTCTTTAAGGCTCATATTATATCTAATAATATGATCCGGACATTCCTAATTAATTTGCTATTTTGTTTGACTGCGCTCTCTCTCTCTCTCTCTCTCTCTCTCTCTCTCTCTCTCTCTCTCTCTCTCTCTCTCTCTCTCTCTCCCCACTATTTTTAAGAAATTCTTGTCTCGAAAATTGATGGCAAATATAATATTCAATGTTTAAGAAGAAGTGGTTGAGAATAAGTGCATGAGATGAGGGTATTTGCATTAGTTTAAGGAAAAGTATTACCTTTTGAGTGGAGACTTCGGATATAAATTTAGTTTATTCGAGGCATAAATTGTTTGATTATTTTCTATTCATTGCTTTCGGTCATATGTTTTGGTATAACTAAAGGAAAGACTAAACAATTCCTATACTCTAAACATATTGAAAGACACATAATATTGGATATAATGATCACAAAATTTATTTATATTTTATTTTAGTGTATATTATATTTTATTCTTATCTATAAATTACAGATCAAGTATTGCAGGTTTTTTATTGTATTTCATATATTTCTATTAAATGCTGACTCTTATTATGTCGAGTCTTGCAATGACTGTTCAAAAAGTCTTAAACTATTATTTAAATATTTGTTTGATTTTAATGTTTTTATTTTTCTTTATATCTGTTTTATTGCAGATTCATTAGTATTGGCGAAGTCTATACCGAATTTGCATTGAATTGCATTAAAAGCAACACTACATTTGATTTATTCATAATTACATATTAGAGACAACCGTTTCTTTAAGACAATAGAAAAGACAATTAGAAAACGGAGTAAAACTTTTCACCGATTCATACCTGAGATATGGACCACTCATTCACAACTCGAGGTAATTATTATTAATTCATATTCACAATCGATTATATGATTGAATTGCATTATATATCTCTGGAGTTCTCCTTTCAATTGAATTACTTTTCAAAGCAAACGACTAATCGCTTATTACTATTATATAAACTTTTGTTTTTTGCTTTTCTTTTAGTTTAGTTTATTGTTTATTATTCTTTTACTATTCATTTTCAAAGATCAAGATTTAGGTGACATTTGTCTCATTGATTAATAGGCTCTTTGCAAGACTCAATATTGTTGTTAAGCTCAGGGCTCTTAATCGTGTAGTCAGGTATTAACTTAATTGCAATCGAGTCGTGATTTGATGCTAACCTCTAAAGCCTTTATCTAAATCTAAATAAATGTTTCAATAATTTGAGTTAAATTTTATTCAAAAAAAGGCCTTAACTCTTATGGTGTGAACTACTATTCAAATTGTGTTATGACTTAGAAATATAAATGCAAAGAAAAAAAGCTAATCTTTTAAATAAATGGCATTCATTGCCAGATGAGGAAAATTCAGAAGTAATTTCATCGGAACAGTGTATTTCTTCTCGATATTAGTTGTTATTCAGTGACTTTTTGCAAGCAATGTGTCAGATGACAACTGATTAATATGTTTTAGTGCCAATTCTTCCTCATATTTTGAAGGAAAAATTAGATTTAATTTATCAGGAATTAGGACTCGATATATGAGAAAGCAATATAACAGACAAATGCAAAATAATTCTTCCATTAAAATGATTGTATATTCAATTCAATATTGTATTGAATTTTGGCAAAGAATTAGTGCAAACATAATATTCTTAGTCATTACTAATGGTCTCATATTTGACTATTTATGTGGAAATTATTGGGGATATTATATAATATATATTATGTTTATAACAGTTTTCTTCTTAAACACAATTATTTACACTTTTTTTATTCCCTTATATTATATTAAATTCTCTGAAAATTTATGCGTTTGACTTATAATTGTGTTGTTATTATGGCTTATAATTTCACAATCCGTTACCCTATTTAGAGCGCCTCAACTCCAATACAATTTCGATCTTTCGATTCATAGTCGAGGAAATTTAGTCAAACAAACAACAGGAAACTTGAAATTTAAAATAATAAAATGAGAGACAGGGGAGAGGGGGAGAGAGAGTGTGAGAGAGAGAGAGAGAGAGAGAGAGAGAGAGAGAGAGAGAGAGAGAGAGAGAGAGTGGTGTCTTTCATTAGAGGAATAGCGCGTCGTATTGTTGTTGTGATTATAATGTGTGTTAATATACTGTTGGCTTAAATTGTATTTTTAGTGTTAGCACTGGTTTAAGTTGTGTTCATTAATGCATATATCCTGTGGTTATTAACCATTGACAACAATAGTGGAGCACTTTTTGTTGTGTCGGTGCTGTGGGACATGAGCTGTGAGATGAGAGAAATGATCAAATTTAATGACGACTTCCGTTTTCAATTGACGCTCCATTGCTTTGCCTTTTATTTCCCTTAAATATTTCGTTAAGACTTATCTCGTCTTTCGCTTTCAAACTATTGCTTTAATTTTTTCTGTAGAAAACGAGAGCTCAGGTCAGGATATACTGTGAGAATAGGTTTGGTAGACAATAGATGAGCTGTCATTTTGCTTAAAAATTTATAGTTTTATTATAACTTTCCGCTGAATTATTGCTATTTTCAGACTATTATTCAGAACGACTTTAGTTTCAAAAGTATTGATTTGGTTCTGAAAATCACTGAATTTTATTGATGTTTATAAATATCACTCTTTGTGTTGGAAATTAGGTTTCAATTCGATGGCAATAATAGTATTATTATTATTGAACTAAAAATTATTGATAAATACATATCTATTGAAATACAAATTTCCATTTAATCGAATACAATAAATATTTACACAAAACATTTCTCTCAGTATTTGATTCCCGATTTCCGTTATTTGATATTTTAGAGGATATAACTGTTTATCGAAAATTTATTGTCACAATAAGTCCGTCTCTTTAAGAGTTATCTCAAGCGATGGCATATTTTATTCATAAAAAGAATATTCACTCAAATATTTCTGATTTAATTTTGTTTCAACAAAAATATAAAGAATTTGGCCTTAATTTGAAGCCGGAGTCGTTTATATGACTCCAAGTGAGCCCCCAATTCAAGTAATATATCGCACACATATATTACACAATTGTATGACTACTGCTATCAGATTTTAAAAGCGGACATAAAGTGTCAAAAGAGTGTTGTCTTCGAAAGAGAATTAGATATTTGTGTCCACAAAAGCGTTAAGTTCATTGCCTATGGTATGCCTTTCCTTAGATAACGAGTAACGTATAGTCTATTTTAAAAACATTAACTGTTGTCTACATTTAACCAAGGATGATCAAAGGGTACAACTTTAGGGGGTCCACATTTGGGCATATTTTTAAAAATGATTTATTTTTGCCGTTTGTTTCGTTGTTTTTGGATTATTTATAACTATTTTATACATTTTTGGTTAGTTTTTGGACAATTTTTAACACTTCTTTATTTAAAAATTGATACGTTTTTAAAATTCTCTTTTCATAACTTTAATGTGCATGTTATAGTTTAAAATATAATGCGTGACTTAAAAGAATTGGTGTTTTAGGCAAAGAAACACTATTTTTTACACTCATTTTGCACTCAATTATCAATCAAAATTTTACCATTTTTTTCAAAAGTACTAAAAATTTGTTCCGTGGAGGGGGACATCCAAAGGGGGGTTTGCAAAATTTCCCCTCTAGGGACTTGTGAAATCCCCATTGGTCATCCTGGTATTTAATACAATAGAAAAAACAATGACATTACTTGTTGTATGAGTTTATGATAAAAGGCTTTTGTGGTTCGAAATAAAAAATCAAAGCCTTATATAAAAGATTACATATAATTGAGACAAAAAAGAAATATTCGACACAAAACACAAAACTCTTTAATTCAATGCTTAAGTTTCCGAATCAGTGAACAATTCGGGCAAAAGAAGGGAATCTTCAGCCAAAACCATAATTATTTAATATTGTGTTTGAAGGCGTTCAGTGGTGTTCAGTCAGTGGTGGAGGCATTGGTATTAAATTGTGTGCCAGTGTTTGTGGTGGTGGGCTAAGTATGTCAGTAGGCCTATGTCATTGTCTTTCTCTATCTGTTGATTTTCGCCAATTCACCGGTTGGACGGAAAACCCGTTCTTGTCTTCTGTAGAGATCTAATAGAGATTCCAATTCATTTGAAGTCATACCAACCAAAGCATTGTTCCCAAAGGTATGCAATTAACGACACTCTAATAGACTGAATGTCGTTTTCTCTCACCATTTCTCTCACAAAACAATGAAAAAGTGAGCCACTAGTATGAGCACAGGTATATTACGCTCGACTAATTCGAGGTAAGTAAGACGTTCCTATCTGTGCAACATATGTGTTCTCATATGTCTGTGCGGACAAAGTTATAGAAATGCATTTAAGCGAAGCCGCAGTCAATAACTGTAAGAATGAGAAGAAGGTATTATTGTAGAGAAGACAATAGTGTGTCCTATTGTTGCAATACAGGCGCTGGTGTTCCCACTGCACACACTTTTCCGATCAATAACCTTCAAAAAAGAGTGATGACCGACAATTCACAAACGATTAATAGTTTGTCTCATTTTTTGTTCTTTTCACTCATTGCCTCACAAATGAGAGACTTTTCTCTCCGTTAAGACTTAGACCTAATTGTGATCTGTGCCGTGTAGTGTAGTTCACTCTAAGCGCAAGTAAAGTACTACTGATTCAATTTCGACTTACAATTACTATCAGTGCTCTGTTGTTGTTTGACTCCATCCCTAATCCCAGCATTAAATTCATTGCACAGTCTTTCACTCAGACAATGAATATCTTGATTTGTGAACACTTTGATTGTCGTATATATTATTTTGTTGTCTTAACCGATACCTCACTAGAGATTCACAGTTAAGAGGCGATAGTAAAAGAGCACATCCTTTACTTTATTGCAGTGTCGCCAAAGTCGCCAACTATTCGCTATAATCTGAGAGAATTTTATTCCTCGTTTTCCAATAGTTTTGTGTTAATAATAAAAAATAATAATATGCTGTGCTTTTATGAAGAGTGTTGTAAAACTATTTTATTGACTCCTTTTTAACCGCACTATAATTGAGTCGAGTTTTTAATTTCTCAGTTTATTTCAAATTAATTTTGACCAAGCTAAACTAAGTCCATGTTTTTTGATTAAAAGACATAATTACCATTGAATTCAAGTTCGAATGGTTGTGAAGTGCTGTTCACCAAAAAGGAAGTTCTCAATCGATAAGACAGTTCTCAACAAAAAATTTTTTCTTCGTTTACTGTTTTCTCATTAAAAATATAAGAAATTGCGGACTATTTTTCTCATCTGATCTGTTATTTACGATATCTCTCTGTAATATCAAAGTTGAAGGAAGTTTTAGTCTGAAAATCAAAGTCACTCAGCATTTCGTTTGGAGAACACCTCTTTTGCATAATATATACAACGATTGCCACTAAATATTCCGTTGATCTCCGAATTAATAAAATAATTGATTGTGCGATTGATAGCCCCAAAAACTTGTGCACAGGGCTTATACACGACTTATACGGCTAATACTATAAGAAAAGCTGGTCCTGTTCTGCAGACTCTTCTCTCAAAAGTTTATACCTGTGCTCTTCTTTTGTGTCATATATCAGTTTACATATTAAATGGCATTTTATCCTTTATTTCGACAACAACTGCATACAGATCACCACTCGATCTGTAGTAGAATACCTGTGCCGAGTATCGGATACATGGACAGTCTCCTGCCAGGAAGTAGGTCACCATTGCTCACATTGTTGGCCGATCGGCACAACTATTCACTGCCATATCATTACTCATTTTTATAAGAGATTTAATGCTTTTATTTAGTTTGAAATCGGCTTACGTTCCGAATTTCCTTCTAAAGGCAATCCTCACTCAATTCAGTACACCGTTTGTACTGAATTTGATTTTCAAGTTTTTCTCTCTCTTTTCATAATTAGTTTATTCAAAATAATACCGTATTTTAGATTCGATTAATGTCTTTAAACATTTTATTGTTTGTTTTGAATATTTATTTAACGCATTTAACCCTTAAAATCAGTGAATTAAGAGCTCTAATAATCGACTTATTTATAGTCTATCCGTTTCTATAATAACTGCACCGAAATAGAAAATATCGCAAATATTTTTAAGTAAAATTCGTTTCGGGTTTCAAATATCCCAAAAGTATTCAGATTTAGTGAAAATTTAATTACTTTTAAATCCGAAAACTTTTTAAAGTAGTATAAGAGTTGTCACAATTTTTTGCTTTTTGTGATCATTGAATGCTATTTATTAAAAAGTAGTGTAAACTGAAAACGGATTTCCTCTTCCAATTGATACACTATTTTGCGATTTGTTCCTGTTTTTCGCCAGTCCTGAACTATATGCTCATTTAAATTGTTAAGGATTAACATCCCGTTCAGTTTAATTTATTTTGATAGACGAACTGGAATTCCATAGCACTTAATATAGTATTGAAAATAAGTTGAGTGGGATTTTTGCCCCTTTTTTAGTCACTTTAAAAGTGTTAGCCTTACGTCGATTCCGATAAGATTCTCAGATTATTCTCTGCCTTCAAAAGTGTCGCTTCTCTTAAATGTTAATTAATATTTCATTTATTCTATGATTTAATCTCAAGTTTTTTAAAAAACAACTTTTGAATAGTTTTTGTGAAACCCATAAACTTTTGTATTGCATAACAACAGTTATATTATTTATGGCGAGTATTCCCTGCGATGTTCCAAATGTTTGACGGATCCTCTCCAGAGAACTCACAAATGTTTGCCAATTCAACAGACATTAGTACAGAATTTTTGTCTGAATGTATTGCCTTCTCTTTACAACAGTTTTGCTCTTTTTTTCAGACAAAACTTAATTTATTGGCCATTATTTTACTGACTTTTGCTCTTCTATTCTATTCTTTTCAGTGTATTTCATGTCTATTATCATTAGTTTCCGTTCGCTTACAATAAGTGATTCAATGAATTATTATTATAATAATAACAAATGACCTAGACCACTTTACTTAAGCTCAATAACTGAAACCAAAACTAAGCCATACTTTTCTCAACAGGAATGGAGACTAATATAACGTTATGGCAATTCTTGTTGGAACTATTGTTGAATAATCAGGTAAATTTATTCTCAAAAAATTGAGGGTCCGGTCCACTTATTGAACAGACTGTGCACCGGACCGACCAAACAATTGCCGATTGAATACTAATATTTTGTTTGGATATAATTGTAGTACAAAAATATAATCACTTGGACTAACACTGACGGAGAATTCAAACTCGTCAACGCAGAGGAAGTGGCCCGACTCTGGGGGCTCAGGAAAAATAAGCATAACATGAATTATGATAAACTGAGTCGAGCCCTCAGATATTATTACGACAAGAATATCATTAAAAAAGTTTTGGGACAAAAGTTTGTCTATAGATTTGTGGCGTTCCCTGAGATCATCAAAATGGAAAATAAAGTGCCCTTTCACGTCAAAATGGAAAGTATGGTCAATATTAACGCACAGCCCACTATTACAACCTCTTCAAATCTTGGAACAAGTTTGTTGGCCAGCCATCAGCACAACGCACACCACATGCATTCATCGATGGAGCCGACAGACCTCTCCTGTAAAAGTAGTAATAATTTAACTCAAAATCAAATCAAAAACGAGAAGAAAAGAATTAATGAAATCGATTCGGAGTCCGTTTGTTCTGAAGCCGGGGTTGACAGTGACTCGACCACAAACAGTGCTAATAAGCGACTAAAGGCTTTGAAACCCCTCTGTTCCCCGTCATCCCGATCTCCCTCACCGTCGAACAGATCGACCGCTTCGTCACCAAATGAGGGCTCGACCTCATCACACGGCTGTTCGCCCGTAAATCTGTCGAATGGAAAGTCATCGCAATCGTTGAGTTTGACCAAATTCAAGCCGAAGCCGCCCCCAATCACAGGTATCCCCACGAGTCCCACTCAATTCAGTCGTGCGTTCGCACAATCACTGCAGACACCGATAGTGACGTTCGCCTCTCCATTCCTCGGAAAGACAACTCCAGCAATGCTTCCGAGCAATGCCTTTACTTTCTGGAACTCTTTGAGTCCATTAATGCTGAGCCCTAGATATTCAACTAATGGTTCACTTAATCACTTCCAATTCCCGGGTCATTTGGGCACAAATCCAACCACTCCAACTAATTTTGGGTTATCGTTATCACCGCTTTTCGCAAATGGACCTTTCTCACCATTCGACCCACAGCTACTCTTCTCGCCCTCATCTAAATCTATATCTGTGTTACAGTGAACGGACACTCCATATAAATATATGTTTTTATAAATAGAATCATTACTTATAAATATATATATAAATAATAGTTGGAATTATATATAATTTTTTTTGATTTAAAATTTGGTTATTTTTAATACGATTGCAATACAAAAGTTGACGTTTTTTTTATGATTTTGACAATTGATTCGCAAACGAGTATTAAATCTATTTTACATTTAAATCAATGCAATTATTTTGCGATCGAATAACGCATTAATTAAGTGCCTTAAGAGTAATAAACTCAGAGCTCATATACCACTAATTACCACAAACTCCTGGACAGTGTCTTTGTCTTTGAGTGTGATATAAAACAAACATTTTTTAAAAAATGAATTTTAATGTTTTTTCTTACATTCAATTAAATGTTATTATTCGACAAAACCTCTACTAAGCTGTTGATTGACTTAATGTTTAAAAATGAATTGAAAGGTCAATCTTCTTGTGTTTTAAAATGTGTCTAGTCCAAAAAGTCTTCAAATTTCGCTATTATTATAATTTTAAATTAATTAATATATTTAATTAATAATATATTTAATGATTTGAATTATTCAATCAAAAAGTGGTTTTTATCTGATATTTGGCTCAAATGTAGAAAATGTGTTGAATTATATTTTTATATTTTCATTTAAATTGTTGTTTCGTATAATATTTAATGACTTAAACGATAAAAACAGATAAAAATCCTTCATTTCCTGTAAAAGTTTTATAACTTCCAAAGTCGAGAGAAATATGACTCGATATAAGCACAGGATATTATTTTTTATTAATTAATTCCGTTTATAAATTTTTCTCAACATTTAATTCAATTAAAAAACAGTGTTATCACAATTGCTATGTAATTACGCCAGAGTTAGCCTTGACTTTAAACCACTACTCAAACGCATCAAAAGAGAGATTCATTTTTAATGTCATAACCTTTTCTATTATTAGAAATCTTATAATAATTAAAAGAGAAAAATGATTGAATTTTTTTGAAATGGATATGTTTTCCAACTATTCTGTCCTAATAACTCAGGTGTGCATTCATTTTATTACTCATTTCTATAGAAATGTTTTTAACTTCTAATAGTAGTGAAGTCTTTTTATAATAATTCCTTTGAAAAACTTATCATTTTTTGCAATTAATCTTAAAATTCTTGATTAGAACTTATTTTTTTGTACTCCAATTGTTTAAGTTTATCAGTTAAATAAGTAAACTGTTGGTAAGCTGTTCCGGTTGAATCTTTCCGATAAAAGATAAATCAAATCAAATGTCTCTCTTTTTCTACTCATATATAAAATGTTTTATTGAATTAAATGTCTTATCACTTATCACTTATTATTATAATAATATTTTTTCCATTCGTTGAGCTATGATTTCAAAATATTTTATATTTGTTTAATTAATAATATATCAGATATGAACTGTTCTTACAATTGGTTGCAATATTATTGAACTTTGATTCCAATTACAGTCGACTGTCGTTAAGATCGACAGAGTTTTTCTTCTAAATAAGGATACAAAAGGGTTTCATACCATCGAAACAATAGACTGTATTTCGATAACTCTATATGTCTTTCAATCTATTAAACTGTTATTACATTTCCGTTTAAATTTATTTTCTCTTTAATGAAATCTCTTCTGGCAATCAATAAATGAAATCCTGTTTTTTAAGAATTAGATATAATTCTCAATACAAAGAAAGGAATCTATTTTTCATCCCTTTTCTAGTGTTTTGAGTCATTTCTTAGTTGTCATAAACGGCAATGAAATCCAATAATATGTCAAAAGTCGGCCTTCAATTCATATACTTATCTCCGCTCATAACTCATAACTAATTAAAATATTGATTAAAAAATTTCCATTTTATTATCGAAATAGTTTTCATCGAATCAATTGTCAAATATTTTCTGTTTTTTCATTGATTTTTGAAATAATTATAAATATTTCCATTTTTTTTTTGAAGAGTTTGTAAAAGTATTTTATTGTAAAAAGAATTCATTTTTTCAAACGTCAATAAAATGATTCGGTTAATTCACTTTTTATTATTTCATTGTCACTAAAAAAGAAGTTTAATTACACTTTAGATACGGAATAAGAAATAGTCATAAAATGGTTTTTAACTTATTTTGCAATACTTTAAGAATAAAATGAGATTTAGTTTAAATCTAAACAGTCTTTGAATATAAAGAAATAAAATAAGATTTATTTCGCAATAATTATTGTCTTCAGTGAATTAGAGCGTTTCAGCAAATAACCTTGTTAATTTGTCACCATTTAGTTTAAAAAGGATTGCAAACTTCAATTTTGAACAGGATAATTTTAGAACAAAAGAGATAACACATTTTGTTATAAATTTATTATTAAATGGTTTAATAATAATTAAATGACTTAATTAAACCTTATTTTTATCGCAATTAAACTTTATTTGGTTTATATTAAGATATTTAGTGTAATGTGTTTTGTGAACGACTCCAACAAAATGTAAACATTAAACACGTGTTTTATATGTTTTTATTTTATAAGTTATAAATTTTATAAATTATAACAATTAATGAAAACTAATTTAATGGAAAAGACGTTTGAAGACAAATACTTGTAATAAAACTGTTGTCATTTTCGTTGGAAGTCTTAAAGAAGTGGTCGTCGGAAAGATATCTCACTTTTATTGATTGATTCAATAAAAAGATTTGAATACATTTCTGTCGACAATTGGATAAATGAATTGAATTGACAACAAAATTACAATCGTTTGTCATTTGAAAGTCGTTTAAATGAACACAAAATCACTGATTTTTGGACCAAATCTTAAAATTCAAGAAATGAATGGCTTTGAAGTGAAGTCCGATTTGGTCTTTGAGTGGAAAATATTTTCTCATCGATTGAAACAATTCTTTTGACAATTCTTTTGACATCGACTGATGTGAAGACAATTAAAGATTTTCGACAAAA
>JAQIXI010000716.1:0-19189 GCA_034700165.1 Galumnidae sp. Gr-Ori-00277 | reverse complement strand
AGAAGAAAAGCGTGTTTTATAAGAGATTTTCATTCGAAGAAATATATATCTGTTTTGAAGCCGAGAGACGTTTCTTCAGACTATAAATCAGTGTTTTTGTAAACATATTTATAGCAAAAAGGAATTCAAAACAAAACTTTGATTTATTGCAATCATTACTAGTATTTTGTTCTCTGAACCGAACTAATGGCCGAACCCTTTACTTATTATTAAGTGCCTTTTCTAATGAAAGCCAATTTCCTTGGATGATAAACGATCACAATTCTTGCACCGGTGACTCTTCCATTGCACTTCTCTCAGAGCACACCATAAGAATCTCAATTTCCTATTTGTTTTCTTTTAGATCCCGTAGTAATGCTTAGAATATAATAATAATAATTCCCCTATTAAACATGACCAAGATCAATTTAGTTGTTCTACTAAAAAAGATTAGCTAATAACAAATTTCTTTACTTTTCTTTATAGCTTGCTAGATTAATTTGCCACTTTGCTTATCGATTTATAATTAATGGACCTTGCCTATCTCTTAAGTTGATTATTAATCCTTTGCAAACACACTATTCTATTCTGTTCTAGGAATTCTTGATGCTATCATTAAATTCTACTAAATTACCGAGATAAATTAAATGACAATAGTCACAAAAGCAGTGAATGTGCTTGATAATTACACTATAAAGTAGTTTCAATTGCAAAATAGTAGAAAAAGAATTGTTTCGCCGAAAAATTGTTAAAATAAATTGAATTAAATTAAACTTAAAATGAGTAACAATTTTGCCCTCAAAACAGATTAAGAGTTGATCTGAAAATGAAAATGAGCTTACTTAAATTGGTCTCTTGCTCTCTGTTCTTGCAACTATTCTATCCTATTATACAGTAGAGTTTTGTCTTAGGGTTAACTCTTAACTGAGCTTGTTCATGTGTTCAGCTGAGTTGATCTGAAATAGGTTTTGCACAAATGGTTATAAGTCTTAATCACAAGTACTTATCGGAATTGATATGAGATTCTTGTTTTTCCTCTTAAACTTTTGTGACAGATGATGACCAAGGTTGTACTTAATTATTAATTAATTCTTTGCTAGTTAAATAGTTTTAATAATTACTTAATTGTTTATAATTAAGTTTGATTTGAGAAAAAAATAATAAAATTATCAAGTAAAACATTGACTCCAATTGTGGCCGGTATTAATCCCGGTGTCATTCCTGAGTGTCACTGCACTCGACTAAACATTACGTCAAATAACATAACAATCAGACAAACGTTATCTACAATAAGAAAAAACAAACGAAACACTTATTTTCTCTTTAGTTAAGACTTTATTTAATCTCTGAATAAAGACTTTACTTCTAATTAACTTATAATAACTCCAATCAACTTATCTTTTTGTTTTTCGGACGACAGGTCGGACCCGGAGCAGGTGGTTATCAGCCTATAAGAGCCACATCGAAGCTAACTGTGCTGAGTAAGTCCACTTGATTAACTTAGTTTCATTAGAGCTAGTACTTTTTTTTTTTTATTATTCTGCGAACGTTATCGGGAACAAATAAATTATCAAGAGGATAGGTTTATGTTAGCTTGGTCATTACCTTAACGTAATTATTGTTAGAGTTTTATTTGTTAGATTTGTTCTTGGTAATATAGTTTTAAACAAAGTATAAAAAGTTTATACTTATATATTCTATTTGCCAATAATTCAAACATGATGATTTTATTGGGCAATTAGTGTATAAATTGCCCTAGTTAGATTGATATTATTACCATGATGACCACTCAACCATATTTAATGTGCTGTCTAAGAATATTCTTGCAAAACTTTGTTATTATACTTTGTTTTTCTATCTTAACTTTTGATAATAAAGTTATGGTGAAATAAATAATAATTTTTTTCACTTAAATAGAGTGTAAAGAATATTCTGTGCAAAAGATTTGACGAACAGTAGAAATAAAATATTGTTTCGCAATAACCATATTTTTAGCAAAGATATAAAAGGGGTCACCAAAGGCTTCGATTATTCTTTTTTTTTGTTTTAGTTTTTATTTAATTTTAAAAATGTTTTTTTTGCCTAGAGATAATAATAACATGGTTATTCTTCTTATAACTGAATTCTTTCTGGTTAATTTAGTTAAAGAATTTTCTAAAAGTTTGCAGCTCATTAAAACAATTTGACCATGGTTAATTTAACTTTTAAAATAAGTTTATCACTTATTATATCATATTAAGATAGTTTTGAGAATAAAATTAGCTAGTTCACATGGTTGATGTTGCAAGAGATATAGAATAGAATAATAATTGTAATAATCAAACCCTTTGGCGACCCCTTCGGGAGAAGAGCCGAAAATTTCTTTCAAACCATTAGTAAAAGAGAAGCAAAAAATGGTTTTTCATTTTTTTTGTTCTCTATTTAAGTTAAAACATATTTTTGTGTTTAGAAAGAAAAAAGTTTTCTTTTTCTACTAAAAAGAGGTATAAAAATAAATACAAGTTCTTTGAGAACCCAAAAGCACAGAATAGAGTTATTATAAGTGAACTTAACTCTTAAAGTGAATATTATATCAGAAATATATTCTTATTTTTTTTAGGGGAAAGGCTTTTGGTTAGAATTCTTGGCCCTTAAAAGTCATAGATAAGAATGAAATGATATTTATTTTGATTATTTTTTTCAGTCAGGAATATATCGTAAGTGTTTTACTGCACTTTAAGCTCTTCAATGAGTACCATATTTTACCTCATTTAAGGGCCACTTTTCTTAATGTTTTTCGTATTCTTGTTAAAAATGTTGAGGCATTTAATTCTTTATTTTTTTTGTTATATTAATAGGAATTCTTATCCATTTAATATTTAAACAATTCTCCCAAAAATGAGCTTATACAAATAATATTCTATTTAAAAGAATTAACTATTTAAAAGTCTAATGTCTGCATATTTGAGCATGCTAACATTTGTCATATTTTATGAAAATAGAATTTTATTTTGTTTTATAATAAGCTCCTGATTAGGAACTAATCCGGTGTAGATTATATTGTATTAAATCGTATGTTTGCATGCTAACATTTATTATTTATATTTTCTAATATATAATTTACGTGTAATAAATTGTGAAAAAATACGGTAAGTCTATGAATGGAGTGTATGACTTGTAGGATGAGATTTGTAATGAAATATTGATTGACTGATAAATAAAAGGCTTTCAGTCAAATGAATTATTTTTAAAACACATTTTAAAAGTTCAATAAACCGTCAACTAATTGAAAAGTTGCATGATCATAGCACTGGTTTTCTAATAAGTAGTTCAAAATTGAAAAAAAACTAGGCTTGTTCATTATGACAATTATGAAAAAAAACTAAATACCTTGTTAAATCCTATTTAGTACCGCCCACTTCTATCGAGATCGTTGGCCACACAAATCAAACTCAGGTCGAAGTAAAAGAGGGACAGACACTGGACTTGGAGTGTGTGGTGACCGGCGGTAAACCATCCGCACTAATCAAATGGTTCAGAAAGAATGTCGAACTGAGAACAGGTATGTCTGCACTTCAATTAGCCATAAGTGGCCCTTCTTATCTAGCTAGTTTATCTATGAAATATGTTTTTTTTCTTCTTATTTTTATTCTTTATTTAATGCCTTTAAGTAAAGTTGTGATCAATTAAAATATTTTTTAGCAAGTTCACATATTCAACTATGTCATTATCAATTGAGAATTGCCCAAGGTCATAATATTTGTGTTTCATATTTATATAAAATATTTTATTCTAGTTTATTAGGCGGAAATTAAGCTTGATAGCTTATGATTAATCATATAATATATTTTATTTCGATCTTATCTTGTTCATTTTTAGTAGCGCTACCTTTTTTTTAATGGTGTAATTATAAACTTGGTTAACTTTGATTTATATTATCATGGATTTGATCAAAATTTGAAATTGCCCCTTTTTTACACTTGACAAAAAAACCGTGCTAGATTGATTAATGGCAAGGCGAAAATTTAATGCGCAAGCCTAATTTATCTGGAAAATAAACAAGGCAAAGAAAAAAAGGAAATCTCATCGATTAAGTAAATAATTGTCAGTTTTTGGCAAAAGTGCCAAAAAAACAAAAAAATTGAGCCAAACTTTTTTCCATAAAAAATCCATTTTTAAAAGGAATTGATGTCAGAATGAAGAGAAGGCCAACCAATTGATGTGCGAAAAGTAAATCCATAGCCATTCTATGCTGTTATGCAAAAAACACAACAAAAAAAAGTGTCGGAGAAAATTATTTTTCATTTCATTATTCACTTTTGTTTTCTCATGTGATTAAACGATTACACACTTCTATGAATTCGCGCCAATAATATACGAGATATAAATTTTTTTTGTTAGAATAGATTAATATTTGTTTGCTCTGCATTAATGGGTATAACCAGGGTGATAACTTATTATTTAGTTTTTTTTGGTTGCCTTGCTTATTTTCTTATATTTGTCGGGCATAATTGACAAGTTATGTTTTCCTTTTTTAATAGAAATTGGAGATTTTTAAGCTAGTTTATTTTCTTTTGAAAATTGTTTTGTTATTTATAAGGTTTATATTTTTTTTATAATTACCAAGGAATGTTTGTAAATAAGAAATGTGTAACTTACTCATTAGTCTAATTCTAATCGAATTATGGTGAAATATGATCTTGTTAATTCAATTAATTTCTTAAGTTTTGTTATTTGAGAATAAAATAACAAGAGCAAAAAAAAGAGACACCTTGGGAATGGCAAGAATTAAATTATAATGAGATGCAAGTCATCGATCGGATAATTGTATACTTTATTAATTCAATTTATGGCTCAATTTTTTTTATAAAAAAAAGAAGGCTTTCCCTCTCTTTCCCTCTCTTTTAGTTCGTATATTCATTAGAAAATTAAATATTTTTTCATAGATTCGTTTACTTTAGACATAAGCCGAGCGTAAGAATGTGTCAGAAAAACATTTTTATCACATTTTTTAACTAAAAATTTATGGAAATTTATTTTTGGAAGATTTCCTTTTAGCCAAAAAATTATTGGGTGATATCACCAAGGCAGTCAACCTAATTAAATCATTAATTAAAAGCTAATTAAGTTGATTTTCTTAGCTTGCTAATTTTATTATGAAAAATTCTTTTCACTTAAAATGTCATTTTTATTCTTATTCTAAATAATTAAGGCTTTAAAAATGGTATAGTATTCCATTAAATACTACCTTGGTGATATATATACACTTAATAAAGCCGTAAACGACAAGCTTTTAAATAATGTGCTAGATAAAGATTTTAATTAGTTTAAGAGCTACTGATGCATGACCATGGACAATTCTCTAACAGACGGGAAAAGAATTTCAAAAATGAGTTTAAAAATCAAATAATAGTTTAAATCAAAACAATTTATTTCTCAGACAATACAGTAGTGAAAGAACTGTCGACAAACGCCGACAACGAAATGTCAATCAATGGACAGCCGTCGACACAGTTGTCAGTATCGAAGTCAACGATACAAATCCGTCCGCACGCAGAGGACAACGGTGTGGTCTATACGTGCGAAGCCATTCACACTGCCTTATTAGCGCCTATGAGACACTCGCTCACACTTTCCGTATTATATCCCCCGGGTTTGTATACAAAATTATAGCCCCAGACATCACCAAGGCTCTTTATATTGATTTGTATAAGATTAAGTTGAAAAGTAGTTATTTTACAAGAACACCATCTTGGTGATGTCAAAGAAAAGATAGAATCAAATTACTAACTGTAAGAATAAAATCTTAGGTAAACCAGAGATATCCGGATATACAGAAGGAGAGACTGTCCGAATGGGTGACACATTAACACTGGTCTGTAAATCAATTGGAGGCAATCCTTTGGCACAATTGGTTTGGTTTAAGAACGACGAAGAGGTGGACTTCTCGTTCACGACTACAGCCAACAGACAATCAGCCAATAGTCACACATTCGTTGTGGACGCTTCTGACAATAATGCCGTTTACCGGTGCGTCGCCTCTTCAAGTACTACACAGACACCAATGGTGGCTGAGGTCAAGCTCCAGGTCTATTTTGCTCCGGCCCGGGTCACCATTAATGGCACTAAAGAGGCCAAAGCGGGCGATACCGTAACGATGACCTGTCTCACAGAACGCAGTAACCCTCCATCAGAGCTCAGTTGGGTAGTGGATGGCCGACCCATTACTGCCAGCAATAGTATAATTGCTGACCCGTCCGGGGGTTGGGTCACATCAGCCAACGTTACCGTCAATGTGACGGCACAGGACAGGAATATGAAAATGCTTTCCTGTTATGCCATAAATCAGGCATTGGGTGAGACTATTGTGGAGACGGCCGTCCTTAACATACTATACCCTCCCGACCCGCCTAACATATTCGGTTACACCGCCGGCAACTCCATAAGAGCCGGTACTCTTCAGAGGCTGACCTGTGTCTGTAACGGCGGTAACCCTCTCTGTGAGCTTAAATGGTTTAAAGGAGAGACAGAAGTAACTCACGGAACACAGGTTTCCACTAATGGAAACGTAGTCACCAATGAATTGGGTCAGTCCTATGGATAGCCTTTATTTGTGCACAGAATTAATCTCTGTTTTACCCGAACAGCAATCGTAACGAAAGACAGTGATAACGGCGCCCAATACCGGTGCGAAGCGAGTAATTCTGCCACAACTCAACCATTGATAGCAACCGTCCAATTGACTGTTCACTGTTAGTTTACTCAGTTTAAATAGACCATGATCATTTTTTAACTAACCATGTTCTTTTTTTTAGTTCCTCCGTCGGGGGTTTATATTAAAATGAGTCCAAAGCAACCGAAAGCCGGCGGACAGATAGAGATGGTGTGCGAAACGGGTAGTTCCAACCCTGAGTCAGTAGTAACATGGTGGAGGGATGGCTTCTTGCTCAATGGCCACCAAGATGGTATTATTGATGGCCTCTATGGCGGTAAAACAACCAGGAACATATTAAGACTTAATGTGTCAAGCAATGATGACGGCGCTGTCCTAACTTGTCAAGGTAATCTTGAAATTGTCAATTGAATTACACAATACTAATGTGATCTTGCCTAATTTGACACTTGACAGCCACTAATAAGATCCTACAGCAGTCTGTGCACGACGCCACTACTCTCAACATACAATGTAATTGACCATGATTACATTTTGAATATTATATGTGTTTTAACAAGATTATCTTTTTTTCTTCTCCTATTGATTTGTTCAGATGCGCCCGAATTCTTGAATTCACCCCTAACTCAGTTTGATTTGATTGAAGGCCAGTCGTCATCCATTAATCTGACGGCCAGAGGCAATCCACAACAAATCCATTATAAGTGGTCCAGACTTTTGGATGGAAGTCAGAGCACAACAAACTTTACATCCAATGATGGCGTCGACAACAATAGATTCTTTAGTGTCGGACCTATTCTTAATATTAGCGGCATTTTGAGGACAGACGCCGGGGTCTACAAACTGTTAGCTACTAATGAGTTGGGCAACAGTGAAACCGCCATCAAAATCAACATTCAATGTATGCTCTTATTCTGTGCTAATTATGTTAAGAGTAAAAACATCATTATTTAGGATTTAGACATTAATTGATATTAATTTGATCTTGATCATTATATTAAAATACCCTTAGTCAGTGATTGAGACATTCGAGTTTATTTAAAAGTCCCTTAACTACTGAATGACGTCTCAAAACATGGCTTTGACTGTATTTTAACCAATTTTTTTTATAAATATTATAATTACAAATATAATTTGTAATCTTGGTTATTCCTAATTGACAGACCCAGCACAAATATTAAAAATTAACGACTTGGTAATGGTAGACGAGGGACAGACAGCACTACTGGAGTGTAACGTTGACGCCAACCCGAGTACAGACACGACAATCACTTGGCGTCGAAGAATACGCAACGAATCGGACGCCATAATAACACAACCCATTGATTCCGAAAGAATGAGAGTTTCGGTGGAAGGGGTCGACACAACCACTAGTCATACCAACAGTCAAATAGCACTTAAGGGAACACTCATTATATATAACGCCAGTCTCGAAGACTCCGGACAGACCTTCGAATGTGTGGCCAACAATGGAGTGGGCGATAGCGACACAGCGGTGGCCACACTCTTAGTCCTACGTAAGTGTTTACCCAAACTTTGTTTACTTAGTTTTTCGTTGATTTTGTAAAAACGTTTTCATTAAAATCCATTTTAAAAGTAATCAAGGTAGTTTTTGGTTAACACCTATTTTAATGTTCTAAAAATCAGCAAGATTCAATTTTATCAAGCATTCTGGTTAAATTCTTACTAGTACACTTAATATAGTTATTTTGTTTGGATCAAAATGAGCAAGGATTTATTATTATTTGTGTAGGTTACCTTGCTCATATAAGTTTATAAAATCAAAGTTACGTTAAGATTATATGAAATTTGTTTCTTATTTTTATTTCAGTGATTTTAAATTGAATCGAGAAAATGCTCTTAAGCTTTGAGCAAGCAATAAGCAATGAGCAAGCTTATATTTTTTTTCCAAAAGCTGTTCGTTTAATGAAATTATTTGAAAAATTGGATTAAATTTCAATTTAAAAGAGCGAACTCTTCCTTAAAACTACGGGAAGTTTTTCGGATAAACATTTAATTCTAGTTTTAGGGTCACATCTATATGTGTTTCCAGTGATGGGCAACGATTTAAACTGTTTTTAAATGTTGTTTCCTTGCTTATATCTTTTTACTAGAATGTTTTCTGTTTTCTTCCTAGATCTATATCTTGGAATTAATACTCTCTTTTAAAATATTTAAGCTAGATTAAATATAATCAAAATTAAAATTCTTTTATTAATAAAAATAATAAATTATTTAAAAATGTTTTAAATATTTTAAGAGATAAGAGATATTATTTTGTTTCCCCTAAGAAAAAGTATAAAGAATAAATATTTTTAATAAGAATTCCAAGATTATTTTCAGAGGAGAATAGAGTAGGGAAAGAATTCTCGCTTAATTCTGTGCACATCCCTGGCTATGAAATTCAGAAGCGATAAAAAATGATTCGATTATAATTTACTTAAAGTTAGTTTTTTTTCTCTTCTTTAAAATGTGTGTTAAACTGTAAAAACATTTACAGTCTTTTGTTGTGTAAAATCTCAGTTCACTTCATATCTATTGTTTTGTTTGCCTTTTCTTTTATGTCTACTAATGTCTGAAAAATGTTTTGTTTAACACAAATAATATCTTTTTAAAAAACAAGTGATAAAAATGTGATAAAAATATATTCTTTTTTTTTACTTCTCTTTATTTTATTGTTTTCTTTTAGAATAAAAAGTTAAGTGAAATGAAACCAAAAACTTTTTTTCCGATAAAATTTCAATCCTTTTAAAAACATTGGATTGTCTTCAAAGTATTTTCGTATTTTTTTTTGAAAAAAATGTTACTTGCTTCAATTTATTTATTTTCAAATATTTTCAATAAGTCGAATTTAATAATTTTATCTAGGTTGACAATCAATGTTCTTTAATGTGACATTAATACCCTCTTGAGTTTAAGAACTGTTTAACAATACAGTTGATCGCCATTATAATCAACTTTAGTTTAGGAAAAAAAAGTTTGATTATAACTAGGATAGACTGTAATAAAAGTATAAAATTTACAGGGCAACTTTATAAAAAAAGGGTTTGTAATTGAATATTAAGGGAAATGGTATTCACCTAGATCATTTAATATTATTTATGTGAATAAATAAATTTATTGTTTTAAAACTTTTGAAACATTTTTCACATATTTTATGACAAGAATTAACATAATATGAAATTACTTTCTCAACGATCCAATGGATAAAAGCCTTATCTTATAAGAAGAAAAGTATGCATTTGAAATGCCCATGATACATTTTTTTGTTTTCTCTATTATGTTATTCTATACTTTAAAAGTAAATTTCTATGAATACAGAATATGGGTTTTCTCTATCCCTTAGCACACATTAATATTTATTCTTGTACAATTTATTCACTTTTACATTTGTTCTTCGGTATAATTTATTTTGAAAAGAATATTTATCATGCAGAGTTCTAATTTTAAGAATAATTATGCCTGGATCATATTTATCTCCTTATTCTTATTTTTTAAGTGAAAATTAATGTTTTCCTTAAATATATTTTCTGAATGAAACCAGAATTGCATCCATTAATCGATAAACAGATTAGAATTTCAATCACTTTATTTGTTGGTTAAAGTTTTCATACCTTTTGTGTTGTGCCGTATTTTGTTGGCACATGGCTTTCATCCCGAGCCTAAAATATGTCTGTAATTGACAACTGATAATCAGTATATTATATTAGAGCTCATATCAGAGCCCTTTTAAACCAATAATAATATTATTAAACATTTATTTAGAATTTTTCGAAATTAAAGTTTTTTTTTCTCTAAAACTACTGTTTATTTAATATTAATTTTGATAAAGTCCTAGTTCATTTTGAAATGTTTGCCTTTCAAAAATTAATTTAACCATGCTCATTTTCTGTTTTTTTCAGACAAACCAATTATTGACAGATCACCAAGTACATCAAAGTCAGCAAGTGACAATGGTGCCAATGCAAAACTCTATTGTCGAGCACAGGGCGCACCCAATGTGACATTCACATGGTCAAGGGAGGGACAGATCCTGCCCACAATGGCCGAGTTACAGAAAATTGAATCTAGCAAGAAAAAGACAAAGGACCAAATTGACAAGGAGCCTAAATATTTAGTAGAAGCTACACAACAACTAGACTTGGTCAATTATCAGTCTGTACTGACCATAACAGGCATACAGAGCTCAGACTATGGCTCATACGAATGTTTGGCGCGAAATGAGTTGGGCTTCGATGCCATAACCATTCAACTGAACAGAACATCAAAACCAGACCCACCGCTGGCTTTGCGTGTGATTAACATAACCTCCGCTTCAGTACAACTCCGTTGGATTCCTGGCTTTGACGGCGGGTTGGGTCAGGAGTTTCGCGTCCGTTACCGGCCCACTGCCAGCTCTGATCCGTCCTTTTCCTATCGAGACGTATTTCCAACGAACTCCACTCAAATACTTATCTCTGGACTCAATGAAGAGACAGAATATATTTTTAGTGTTCAGGCGATCAATGAAAAGGGACAGTCAGAGTTCACTACTGACATTGTTAAGGCACAGACTGTCAAAGGTATGGACATGAGAGCACACACACCCATTCAATTCAAAAATAAATATCATATTTCATTGTTCTCTAATTCTGTTCTGTTTTTGTGTGCAGAATCTCCGGTCACTGAGACCGAGAAGATTATATCGAAGGTCCTTCAGGAACACGCTGGAGATATTCCCAAGTTAATTGTCATCGTATCTCTCATTGGCAGTGGTCTACTTCTGTTCAATATTGTAAGGATCAGGACATCAGCTCCTGTCATATGTCCGCAAAACTCATTAATTTTAAAAATTCTTTTCCTTTTTGTTTAGGTTTTAGTCGTTTGTTGTATACGAAAGCGAAGGCGAAAGAGATATGAAGAGGGTTTGTATCCATTGAATTAATGAATTTTTAGTTGTTATGACACTATGCCCTTGCAATTTTGCCACCATACCCGCATTGCTATTGAACTTGAAATTCTAATTTATTAGTGCGATAAGCAAGGTTACTTTTATTAATTTATTTCTGTAATTGTTTTTGGGGTCGTGTTTTTCAATTAAGTCTAATGTTATCAAGCTCTTTTTTCTTCAAATCACTTAATTTCATTTACAAATTTACTAGATTATTATTGAATATTTTAGAGAGTTTCGAATATTATCTAGTAAATTTTATATTCAATTCTTATCTTAATGAGAAGTTTATGTAAATTGATCAAGAATATATTATGAGAGTGTGTATACCCCTCTGCGCATCACAAGTGGTAACAATAAATTGGATTACATTTTGGTTAACTTCTACTGATTTTTTTTATATACGAGTAATTAATTTTTCTCTTTAATATATTCTGTGCCCCAAAAAAAAGTCGTAACACAATTAAGAAACGTATGACTCATTTGCTTCTCTCAGTTCTTAAACAAACACTAATTTTTTCCTCTAAAACTCTATTTTGACTCATTCTCGACCCAAACCCTAAACTCTTAAATGAGTAGGAATTCCAAATAGTTGTGTTAGGAATTCAGTAAAGAATTACTAAAAAATATTCTTGCAATTAATTATTACATTACTTATGCTGTAATAACATTTTTAGGTAACTCTTCTCCCCATAAGTGACTCCACTATTCCTTCTCTCTTAAGATATTTCCCAAAAGTTTTCCAATTTATTCAATTTGTTGTTCCGTTAAGAGAGAGTTGGAGAGAGTTGGAGAGAGTTGGAGAGAGTTGGAGAGAGAGAGAGAGAGAGAGAGAGAGAGAGAGAGAGAGCATAGAATAACATTAGGTTACGAATGAATAAATTTAAATGATTTTCACTTCTATTCCATTATTTCACTCTTTTTTATATAAAAAATTTTTCTGAAAGAATTGAATAAAATTGAAAACTATTCCGAATATTCAGACGTCTATTCAAATGTATTCCGATTTGTTTAACGGAATTTTAGATTCACTTCATTTTAGTAGTTATTTAGACTAATATTCTTCATTATAAAACCTGTTCTACTCGGTAGCACTACATTATGGAAATCCTCCCTTTCCAGTGATGCGCAAGAGGGACAAATATTGAACAAATGGAACATTGATCTAGTAAAATTATTCGTATATAAGGAATAGATATTCTTATATTAAAGAAAGATTTTTCTAGAGTTTCGATAGTATTTAATTGAACCACCTTGGTGATGCCATTGATTAAATCAAGCCTTGCTTACAATTAATCAGTCTCTTAGAAAGTTATCTTAGCATCTTGTTGATTATAATTCCGGTTATGAATTATTCCCGGGGCTATTGTTTACAGTAATTTGTGGTAAAAATTATTTCTCTTAAAAAAAGAGATAACAAATTGGTTTTCATATCAGATCTGTTTCTTAAGTCATGTCTTAAGCCATGAATTTAATGGAAATTTTCAATTTAATGACTCATTTTTCTAAATCTATTTTCGTTGAGAAACGGATTTTTTATTCATTTCTCAGAGAAAATTAATTAACATTTTTTGCAATTAATTCTAAAAATAATTCATTAAAAAACTTTCTTCTCATTCTTTTTTCTCTCTCTTCTTCTTCTATTACCCGTCCCTTTTATTCTGTGCTTTACTTCTATTAGTTTTGGAGCGTTTGTGCAAATTATGCCGAAGTAAGTGCTGACATAACTAACCATAATTCAACTTTTAAATGAACTTCTGTTCATTCTATGCCAGAGCCTATCCCTTTCCCCTTAAAAACTAGCTAGACCGTGATAATGAGCTTGGTTAAAAGCCTAGAAAATGTTCATTTTTATGTCTTTTTAATTATTGATTGTTTTCTAATTAATTAAAGAGAGTGACGGAACCGACAGCAAAGGAACGGGCAGTTCAAAGACAACAATAGAGATGTACCAGAGCTCAAACAGTACAGCCTATCACAAGTCCAATAATGAGACATCACTCAGTGAAGAGGATGACAACAAGAGTCAGGACGCATACTCTGGTCATACAGACTATGAAATGGTATGAGAATAGACTCCCAAATATATTATTTCAGAGAATATAATTTCTATTCTATTCTGTGTGTTTCGGATGAGTTGTCAGTTAATACATATATATTTGGAAAATAAAATTAATTAATTAAAAAACTTTTTGATAGAAAAATTCCCCAAAAATTTTGATATAATTAATAGCTTTTAATTTGAAGCGGAATTTCAATTGACTTTCACTGAAAACGGAATTTGATTTCAATTTTCAATTTATATATTTTTCTCATATAATATATGCTTATCGTTTCCGCACAGAATAGTTTTGTTTATTTATAACTTTTTAATCACAACAAAATTTACCTAGTTGTTAAATAAATGCAATTGAAAATATGTCATAGTTACAAAATTGATGAGAAATGAGCAAGAGAAATATTGATGATGCGTTTAATTGTGATTTATAATAAGATAAATCATACTAGGTTAAAAGACCAAGATTTTTGATAGGAAATCAGCTAGATGACCACAAATAGATGGCTAGTTTTTTGTAGGATCAATGAAAAGCAATCAAAATGAATAATAACCTTGCTAATTAGTGCCATAAATCCCTGCAAGTAATCTATAAATAGTAACAAAACATTTATTCATTTCCCGATTCTGTGACCGCTATTTAATCGAAAGCAAAAGTCCATTACAACAGATAAAGGCAATAGTTGAGGGCAATAAATTTGAAAAATCATCAAGCACACCATCTTAGCACAGGATCAATTTTTATCGCCAGTCGACGACTGATTTGATTCATTGAAAATATAGGAATTTTTCGAGAAAAAAAACTAACGACAAGGAAATGGTTGTATAAGAAAAGAAGCTTAAAATGAATGATTTCTTGACGCCAGAGTCATAAATAGAGAGTACAGGCTCTTTAAAAGGAGAGACCCTAAACACTTCGGTCCTGTATATCAAAAATTTTGTGAAGAATATTATTGAATAGTTTTTATTGTATTTAATCGTAAATCTATTTGTTATATACACTTCTCTCTCTCTCTCTCTCTCTCTCTCTCTCTCTCTCTCTCTCTCCGCGCTCTCCTCCTTCTCTCTGATTGCGATACTTTCAATGGAGAGCCGATACTAAAGCCGTCAAAAACTATGCCATCAATCAGTGGAACAATAAATAAAAACCCGTTTTTTGGATACTTTTCTTTACAGGAAATCTCTCCGTCAGGAGTTGTGACAACACATTCGCACGGAATCAGCACTTATTTGATCGATGACGCCATCGCTCCATCACAACATTATCCAAATACCAGGTTCACCAATCTTGGTAAGTGATCAAAATTGCACTCGAACACAACCATCTCAATAAATAAACTTAGTTTTGATAAATTGGCGGCTCTTCGCCCCAAAAGGGCACACATTCTCTACTAAGAGGACCGGTTTTTTTTTCTACTGATGCACTCCATTTGAACTCTAATTAAATTAAAAAAGATAATTTTCTTATCCAGGCTACTTTTTTTAAAATTTCAAAATTAATGAGTTTAAGGATTTCTTTTAAAAGGAAGAGCTAATTGTTTATCCATTAAAAATTAGCATGAAGCTCTTTTTTATCAGGAACATTTTTATTGGAATTTAATTGACCTAAACTCGTTTTGTTGTTTTAGTAAATCCCGTGGGACCGGACCTGACGACAAACACATATTTCATTGACCGCCAGAGCGATGAGTACGCGTCCGCTCTGCGGAAGAATGCCTACAATCAACAAATGGGAGTCAACAGCACTGGTAGTCTCTCACCATCGCCGGTGCCATCACTACAGCCGCTGACCATTAGTCTGGCCAATAGTCACTCCGGACTAAATCATGTCAATTATATCGGCGGCAGAATTGGCGATCAGTTCTCAGATCAATTTCCGGTAAGACATTAAATTCTGTGCCCCCAAACACTTTTAAACAGAAGTTCTGGTAATTCTTTTCTTTCTTTCTTTCTTTTTTGAGTTAATTTTCTGTCAAAAATCTAATGAGTTTTGGGTTAAAATGAGTTAAAAATTCTTTTAAAACTAATGATAGGTTTTTGAAGTAATTTTTCACTTTTAATCGACTATTAATTCAGAACTTAATCTAATTAACTAACGATTCATTTAAATAATTATTGACACCCATTCTATGCAGTGCTGAGACGATAGGGTCGGCCCTTTAATCGATTTTTTTTTTGTTTTTTTCACTGACCATTAATTCCTTAATGAGAATAACATTGAATTCAATTGAATTGATTTTGTTGTCTAATATTTTCTTTCTATGGATTTAAACCTGACATGGCTAAAGGGGGGATATTTCAAAATACCCTTGTGGCGTGAAGACCTTAACATTACGTCTATGGACATGTAGTAGGTCTGTCGACTGTTTACTAAAAAACCCTCCCCTGATATCCCCCCTGAAGTCGACAAGTTTAGCCATGTCAGATTTAAACATAACTTTTTTTAATGGAAATTCTTTTTGAGTGAAAATCAATTTAATTAGAAACGGATATCAATGAAAATAATTGACATTTTTTGTTTTGAGACGTTAGAGTTATTTGCAATAATAAATTACCAAGTTTAGTTTATTTTTAAAAACAGTGTCATTAATTATAGGGTTGACTCTATTAAGTTTTATAGTAACGCCTATTTTGTTAACCGTTTTTACCCAATCCTTAATAGAATTCAATATAAATATAATTGAAAATCAAAAACAATGTTATCTTTCAATAGAGAAGTGGTGTCTTAGAAAAAAAATAGTTTCCTTAACTATTTATGTAGATATTGATTAATTAATCTTGCTAGTTTAATAATTATTTAAGTAAATGAATCGTTAAATAATTGGAATTTTGTTGTTCTGCACGAAAACCGTGTTTTATACACATTTGTTGCACGATATTCACCGTTTCAAGTTTTCAATACACATCTGATCTTGACCACGCTCTTTTCAGCCACAATCACCTCAAGCACACCAACAGCAGCAAATAGTGCCGCCTCTGCCACCGCTCAGGAGTCTGGGCTCACAAAATATGTCTACTTTCTTACCGGCGATCAGTGAAGAGCCGGTGCTAACGGTCGCACCGATCGGTCACTTAGTATAGAATAGTTTATGTAAAATGTCTTTAAATAAAAGTAATTTAATTGATATTAAAAAAGAAAAGAAACACTATTTGAATATATTTTGATAAAATAATTTATTTGAACATGATCATTTTTTGATTTACCAATAAATCGATATGACAGCCATCGGTCAATAAAAAACATTTTCTATAAAAATAATGGATTTTTATTATTAATTAAATTATTTGTAAATGAAATCAACTTTTTTTTTGTCAAAATAAGAGAAGAAAAGATTTATTTGAATTAAAACTTTTTGATCTCTTTATTAATGGTTTTAATTATTTTCTAAAAAAAATACAAAACTATTGTATAAAACAAATTATATTAATTTAAAAACAATTGAGTCAAAACAATTTGAAGAATAATTCTCAAGTCTTTTATATTAAGGCATTGAAAATACAAAACAACAAACTTTTTGATAACAAAATAAATTGTAATTTAAATGAATAGATCTCTCAATAGTAGAAACGCCTAATTATTCTTTGTCTGTCTCTTTATCAAAGATATTAACTTGTTCACTTTTTTCAAAAAAAAATAACTAATGTGTTATACCTTCTTCTATTGAGATGTCTAATCGAGGTACAATATTCTCGATACTTTATTTAAGTGCCTTATTATTAATAGTCTTATTATTTAATCTATTAATCAATTAAATTGTTTTTTTTTAATTTTGAATTATTTGTTATATAATTAATTAATTTCGAGTTTTTGCGAGAAATGTGTGTAAATCTATTTGTAATATAATTTATAAATAAATTTCTTTTAATTAATTATTTGTTTATTTAATTAAAATATAATTATTATTAATAATTATTAGTCAAACCAATTATTGGGGGCTAAAATAGGGGCCAGTTTTAGGTTCTTCGATGAGATGTAACGTATTATATGAACAACTCTTCACTCATTTGTTTACAAAAAACATGTGTTTTGTATCGACTCTCAGACTTGAGTTGATTTAATAATTTCTATTAAATTTCAATTAAATCAATCATTTGATGATATCTTTGACTGATTTTTCTCATATTTAATGGTTTTGTGGCGAAGAGACTACAAATTGGGATATATTTTGATTCGTTGGTCGACAAACACTTCTGTAAGTTTTGACTTAAAATTTGTTTGAATTTTAATTTGAGTCAAATGTTTGTTTGAAATGTGTTTCAAATGTAAGACTTATTTGGACTCAAATTAAAACTTTAAATGAATTGAAATAAATTTGAGACAAATGTGAGACACGTTTTATACTATCGATACTTATTTTAATCTCTTTATTATTATTTACAGAAATTATGGAAATCGTATAAAAGTTGTGGACATCAGAAGATAATTGTATGAAACACAAGTCTTGGTCTGATTTTCTCACATTTAGTGGTTTTGTTGGATAAGAGACCACAGATTGTCATATATTTGGATTCGTTAGTCAACAAACAATTGAAGATTTTGTTCCAAATGTTGACAGAAGTGGTCGACAGTAATAATATTTGGCGGTTAATCCCATGGTTTGCAACACTTATGACAAGTAGTGGTCAATGAGTTGTTGGACCACAAAAAGTATTCACTTAGAGTTGTGGTCATCACATAATGAACTGAAACACTTAAGACAAACCACAGAAACTCTTCCACTGAAGATCTCTTCGCTAATCAAATATTAATTCAAAGTATTGGCCCAAAAGACGGACAGAATTATAGTCTTTGAGAAAAGTATTGAAAATTATTTTAATTTAAATAAATTTTAATCGTTTTATGTTTTAGTTAACAACCGATTGACTACAGAAATGACAAAAACCCGAAAAAAGAGACAACAAAACTGAAGTTCGCATCCGTTCACTACTTTTTTTAAAAAATTTTGAAATAAAATAAGTTTTTATATCTTTTTCTTAAAGAATTTGTTAAATAAAATCCATTTAATAAGAAGTAAACAAATTTTGTTTTCTATTTACCAAAAATAAAGTCTAAAAAAATAGTATTTCATGTCTTTAAGTATCTGTTGGTTAGTATCTGTTTTTGTGGATTCGATCTCATGTACCTCACCTTAAGAGCTCGCCTAAAGGCTCGCCCTTTAGGTGAGCTCTTTGACCACTAGACCACAGATACATAACAAAATGTTTTTGTTAAAACTTCTACTCTTACTTTTGTTAGGACTTAGACTTCTCTGAAATGACATTTTCTTCCCATCCCTTAGAGATAAGACTCTCATTGAATTATAAAAACATTTGAACTTAATTTCAAACTTTAATTTGATTTATGAATAAAATGCCAAACATTTTAGTAAATAAACTGAAAGTATAGAACTTTAGTTTATAATTACTCTAAAAAGAGTTTATTTATTAAAATTAATGCAAAATTTTTTTAAAACTATTCAACATTTAGTGTCATAAGAATACTAATGTTTCTGTTTAACCAAGTTCCTTTTTGGGTCCTTTTGTGGTCTCCGAGTTTTATTCTGATGTTCTGTAAATGTCAAACAAGAGATCA
>JAQIXI010000715.1:0-19204 GCA_034700165.1 Galumnidae sp. Gr-Ori-00277 | reverse complement strand
GTTTTTAGCCTCCAGGGTGGGGTATTTTGCCAAATACCCCCCCTGGAAATCGAAGTCATTTGCCATCCCTGATATTACTAATATCTCGTTAAGTCGAGGTACCTTGGTCATTGCTAAAATAGGGGTAATTTGAGCTAAAAGGGTAAATTCTCAATTATTAACCTAGAAAAAATTGCCAATTGATTTAACAATTTGGTAATAATTCAGAGGAAGTGTCAAAATATTTTATAAGAAAATCAGTGTTTGATATAATAATAATATAAATGTTTAAAATTTTAAGGGTTTTTCTAATTTTATTTAATTTTCAATTCTTTTAATTAATTATTAAAAGAATTTTAGGTTTGAGACTAAATTAAAGGCAAAAATTAATAAAATTGTTTGCAATAACTTTTTGTTTTAATTAAACCCTAAAAGAAATAAATTGTTTGAAGAAAATTCTGTGAATAAATGTTTAAATCTTAAAGAAATAAAACAAATCGTCTGAAACCTATTGACTGATATCCGGGAAATCTGATGGAAGTCACCAGAAATCCTAAATGAAAGAAAGTGATGACAATTACGTACTTCCGTTAAAGTAGAGGCCAATAGTCTGAGCGATCCTTTCACTAAAGTTTATAAAAAAATTAGCTAAACTAGGTCACATTCAAAAAATCAATGAGTATTTCTCAAATCGGTTCCGAATGTGAGCGAAAAAAACTTAATTAACTAAATAAAACTCCTTTTTAAGTGTGCTTGGTGATTCTCTTAAATAATTGTATCCTTCTCATTGTTGTCTAGGCATTAGTAAATATAAGTTCTAAAGGCTTATAATACTGTTATAATACTGAACTAAAATATCCGACGAAAAAATGTTTTGTGAATAAAAAGTTATTCCATTTATGACTCAATTTATAAAAAGTATTCAAATAATAGAATATGAAAATTGAATAAATGTTCAAAAATATCGAAATTTAGGACAAGAGAAGTGAAAATAGCATTGAAACCATTGAAACCATTTGAAACTATTGTGAACAACGACTCTACTCGAAACTGGGCTTCACTTCAAGTTTATTAAACTCTCTCTCATTGAAAGGTCTTTGTCCTGTACTCCTGTACTCCTGTACCTGAAGAGTCTAAATACCGCTTTCGGGCACTCTTTTATGCAACGCTTTATTTTTTAGTTTTTCGTCGATAGAAATGCATTTTATATTATATATGAAAACAATATTGGCTTTAATTAACGCAATATTTTCCGATTCGAAACATAAAAATGAGTTTTAGTCAACACTTAATTATTTCTTATATTTAAAACAAAAATTTTAACTCATTTGATGTAATGTTTGGGATATTTATTGATTAATTAAATCAAAACGGGAAGAGAAATGGCCAACAAATGAGTGGGTTGTAATAGTTGTAATAGTTGTAATAGTTGTAATAGTTGTAATAGTTGTAATAGTTGTAATAGTTGTAATAGTTTTAGTTATAGTCATAGTAAGGTCATCGATCAACACTTAGACCTCAATTTGGTTCCGATGAATACTTCAATTTTTACAAATAAATTTGGAAATAATATAATTGGATTTTATACTGTTTTTCATATTATTATTTAATATTAAAATGTTATACAATTTCTAAATAAATTCATAAAAATTAAAGGCATTAAAAGTATAAAAAGATTTAAAGTGAGAACTGGCGCTCACTTTAATTATTAATACCATTTCCTCATTATTTCGGATGAATATAAATAACCCTAAACTTAAAATTGAAACAAATCAAGAACTATGCCATGATTTCATAGTCTAATCTAAAAATGAGCAAGGTGTAACATGTATAATCAAGGTCTATATCAGGAAGTCATTAAATAATAAATTTTCATTAAATCCGTGGATATTCGGCGAATATTTGATCGAAACTTTTTGTTTTGTGTTTTCGATATTTTATGAAAATAGAAATGTTTTGGTTCGGCCTTCAGTTGTCTTCAGTTGTCTTCAGTTGCCTTCAGTTGCTTTCGGGTACTTCTCTTTTCTTAGTTTTAATGAATTTGTTTTTGAATTTTTTGAAAACATTATATTTTGATATGATTTGGAGTTTGGAACTCAGAATTAGGTCTGAGTGACTGTAATTCTAGTATTTATATATCAGTAATAATTACATAAGTAATGCAACTATTATTTGAACAGAAATAGTATCGATGAGTATTTCGGTATTATTTTTATCCTGACTTTAGTGAAGGCAATAAAATATGATATGAAATAATTGGAACATTCATTGAAAACCAAATAATTGTGAAACTCATTGACTCTCAGATAAGATACCAATAATAAAATCTTTACTTGTGTTGAGGTCAAGAGTGATACCAATGAAAGTTTAGAACAGTTGACAACAATTTACTTCGATTTCCAATCGGATCATATCTTATATGGATTTGTTGTCGACTGTAATTTCTTTTATTTTTGATTATTTCTCTGAAATAATTGTATTATTAATGAAAACAATATCTGTATTATTGTCTGCAATTGAGAGCCATTGAAAGCCAACAAATTGTTTACAGAACTCTTCAAATCCAAAATAATAACCGAAAGGATTGCAATTAAATGCATTAATTAGTGAAAAGGAATTGAATGTTGTTTTAAATGAGTTATAGTTCAGTGTATAATCAGGAATATCGTGATTGCCCGGGGCTCTGACCAGAATAACTTTCCATTTCATGAAAAAGTTAAGTGTCATTACTATATGTTATAGAACTGGCAATTAGTGAGCGCTTGACTTCACTTCTATAACCAGTTCCTCAAATGTGCGCTTATTTTAAGAAAGGTTTACATTCTTTGAGATTCAATTCGTTTTCATAATTCAGATAATTTAGAAACGAATCAAAGACTTTACTTTTATTTGATTTGATAACAGAAAACAAACAATAGTTAAAGCAATGGATGATAGGATTGGCGGAAAGCCAGTGGTTTCACTCCATATCATATCAATAGCTATTAATGAGAAGTAAAAGGATTCGTCTGTATTTCACTTTTATTAAATATATAACACTTTTTGTATTTATAAATAATTGTCGTTTAGTTTATGTAATATTATGTGAGTTCTGTAAAAGCGGTACAAACGGTGCGAACCAGGAGTGAAACCAGGAGTCAATGTTGATGTCAGTCAGTAAGGCTTAGAAGGCGTTTCCTGAGGGGGACGGCAGGGGATCAGAACAGCGTTTCTCTTAACGTTTCTCTTCCGCGTTTCAGCAAAAGTGCTTCGTTTGCGCTGTTTATACATTTTGTGTTTCACTGTTGGCACTAATAGTACGCTAAACATAGGGGTCATTGACCTCCACTTCACCACTCATTTCATTTCATTTGACTACCCTTTGAATCGATTTCAACATTGAAAAAGTCGACGATTTCTACATTAATATATCGACAATAGTTTTCAATCATTTAATTAATTGAATACAAAATTTAAAATTTAATTCAATTCAATTCTAGTCATTAATCACTCGAAGAATATTTGAGTCAAATTTTGTTGAAAAAATCAATTTTATTGAAGAGAAGACATAAATCCTTAACATTGAGTTTGTCTTCACTTACAGTCTCTTCAATCAAATCTCCATTTAATCGACTGAACCCTCAAATGATTTAATTACAAAAGCATTAGATTCTCGAATGAAATCGAATTAGTCAATGAAATATAGTCAGGTAAGTCTTCTTTACTCTCTTATTAACTCTTAAGACTTAAGACATTCATTTGTTTTCGAAGAATAAGATTTCGAAACAAATGTTTTGAATTAAAAGCGATTTTCTTAAGTATTGACTATTTTTAGTGGTTTTCAGTGATTTCTAAAAAAGAGAATATATTTTAAAATATATTTTAATTTTGTATTTAATTCTGTTTTTGTTATCGAAAGAAACATAACTTCTATTTATAAGATATACTATTTTTAAGAGTAATTTTAGGTCTTTTAAGACCTGTCCAGAACTGAGCGAAAGCCCGAACTGATTGTAACCTTCATTGAGAGCTGTGGTAATGAACTGACTCTTCGAATGGCTCTCAATTGAATGCAATCCCAACCAAAAGCACAGAATTTCTAAACTCTGTTTCGTTTGGTTTCTATTTTATCGTTTAATTAAAAACCTGTAAAACAGGTCTCGAATAAAATAACTCCGAAATTAGGACTTTGTGTTTGCCTTCACTTTATATATTGTGGGGGAGATTAGCAAAGAAGACAGTGAACTTGTTGTCGGCACAGCCAACACTTGCCAGTGCTCTCATACAACACTTCATACCAATACTGCAATTCTGTCCTATTTTTTCTATCATCTGTTCGTAACTCATATTTTGAATGATTGGGTTCCAGTGCTCAGCGACTATCAGCCAGTCGTGTATCGGCCGAACTCTGTTCCCGTCAGCGCCGACACATCAGACCAACACTGGCTTTCATAGTCGACCGACAGTTCCCGCATCCAATTTAGTGGATTACTTTGCCGTAAATGGCGATGGATTACGGCTGAGTTGGGCCCACGCGGCCAACAGTCGCGCTAAACTCAGTTCTGCCCTCAGAGGTAATACAATTCTATGAAAATATTGAATCTTAATATTGAATGTCTGTCAACAGGAGAAGAGCTAATGATTGAGGCAGACGTGAGTTTGGCCGAAACGACCCGATATCCGGTGCCGATTATGGCTCACCCGCCCATTAATGTCAGTGACATAACTCTTGAAGACTGGTTGATAGAAGTGGTTCGTTCCAATTGTGGTAAAGGTATTAAACTTGACTTCAAGTCTACTCGAGTGGTGGAACCGGCATTTAGGGTATTGGCCCGACATTCAGATTATATTAAAGGACCGATTGTTCTGAACGCCGACATATTACCAGGTTTTTACTGTCACTCTTTTTTTCAATCAAATTATAACTAATTGGAAATTAGGTCCTAATAAGCCTTCGACAGCACCGGTCGATGCCTGGACTTTCCTAATGTTGTGCAGAACCCGATTTCCTAAGGCTATTATCTCTATCGGATGGACAACAGATATCGATCCAACTCTGAAAAGTGGTTACACTCGTGAAATGGTTGATCACATGGCATCTCTCGTTAAAGAGTATAATTTGAGTCAACCCCTCACTTTTGCAGTGAACGCCACTCTTCTTAAGTATTCGATTTGTGAACTGCAAAGACTTTTGTTTCAGGTATTGAATTCTAATTAATTTTTTTCTAAAAAATAATTAATTTGTTTAAATAAATTTTAAAACACTTTTCAGGTCCCGAACAGCACTCTTACGGTTTGGGCTCATCCGCAAGAATTTGAGTCGAATTTAAATTTACACGATTTGGTTCTGATTCGGAAATCGTTTCCAATCGGTTCTGTCTTCTATGATATGCCGTCGGATGTATTGAATCAGTTGAGAGTTGAAGTGTACACCAATTGAAAAGAAAGTCAGAACTCATATCAAATTCAGAGCCATTTGACTGATTGAATAACTGACCAAAACATTATTTTGTGAAGAATACGTGTCTCTCAAAAGAATTTATATTTGTTTGAATTCGAGACTTATTTTGTCTTCAATTCGTTGTATAAATAATTTCTAATAATATTAGCCATTAATCGATTGATTACCGAATGAGAGACTGAAAGTGAGAAAATGCTGTAATAATGGCTTAATTGTGATATTATTACAAAAGAGTTTGTTTTAAAAGTCTTATTTCGGTATATCTTTCGACTGAGTTTTAAAAAGAATTTATTGAATACTATTTGTACGGTTTGTCACGTATTTATTCTCAAAAACAATGAATTACTAGTCTTTTAATTAACAATTTATAATTTGCACCAATTTTTCAATATTTTTAGTCATTAGTTATTATTACTGTTAGTTATGAGCCTAAAATAGCGCAACAATTCTTCTATTTTAACATTTTTTTAAAGTGTTTTTAATCTATAATTTGTACTCAAATAACACTGAATTCAAATGTGAATCAAAACGTTTCCATAAAACTCCCGGTGAATGAAAATAACTGAATATTTTGCAAACAGTTGTGTGCCTTTTCTCTCTCTTTCGAGTTTTGTTTTCGGTGTTTGAGGTGACGGCCCTTTCATTTTATTCCCGATTCTTATTAAATATACGACAAATAATTTTAATACATTTTTCAGTTCTTTTTTGCAGAATTCAAAAGTTCTTTTCGTTCTTTTCATAATTTCTTAGTTTTTTTTATTGGCATTGATTTCATTTACGATTATTTGTAAAATCATATTAAAAGCACTTTTTATTATTTGGAACTTTAAATATAATTCCTATCAAATATAGAAAATTATATTAATATATTATTATTATTATTACTATTATTAGTATATTTACTTTTCTTGAGATTTTGTTAATCCAAAACTTGAAATAACGTTAATATCTTTTTATTTCTTTTTTAAATATTTTACAATTAAATTGAAATTTGTTTCAAATGAAAACCAAATCAATAGAAAACAAAAGAAAACAAATTTATTTGATTTGTGATAAAAATGATTTAATTAAATATAAATCAAATGAAGTCGTAATAAACCCATAATTTGATGATATGATGAGAATTCATATTAATAACGGACTTCACGGTATCGACGATCTCCTCTTTGAGGTCTGAAATTGCGGCGAATAAAGTCATCGACGTTTCTTTCGTACTGTCGTTTCATAAAATTAATTAAATAAAGTCTAATAAAGAAGAAAATTACAATTCTCTTATCCATAGGTCTCGGTTTTGGCGCCATTTCTAGTCTTTGAAATGAGTTTTCAACGAATGGGCGCTGAAATAGAAAATAAAATTAGATTCCAATCATTTGTTAATCAATGATTGACTGATTACTGGACTGAAATTGTGAATCACAGGCGGATTATTGCGACCAAAATTATTAACGTTTCCGTTCATTAGGAAATCCCTCCGAGGAATCGGTCGCTGAATATTTCTTTCATTACGGCCTTTAAAAGAAACCTTTTATAGCATTCATTAAATATATAATTCTTACCGTCTCTAATGTCGCGTCGATTTAGAGGTATTGTTTGTCCCAAACGTTTTCGTCTAAACAATTAAAGAATGAATTAAAGAATTTTATATAATTATTAAGTTATTACTGAAGAGTCATTGGTTTGGGATAGGGATGACTTGGCATTGGGTTAACTCTTTCCCTGTGACGAAAGTCAAGCCTTTGGTTAACATTTTGTTTTTTCCTTTCATTGAAATCAACAAAAGGACCCCGAATTCGATGACTTTTTGGTCTGTGAATCGTTTGTTTTTTCATTCTCTTCAACATTGGAATCAATTCTACCGTTTCGTCCGATGGAAACAAACGGCATAACACTTCTCCAACGCGAGGGTCGATTTCCTGTATTTGGATTATAAAAGATATCAATAAAAGCGTTCCAACATTTTCTTAAACTAAAATTACAATTTGTTTGTATCATAAAAAGGGGGAAAAGTTTAAAATGATAATTCCGTTTTTTGAAAGAAATGGTTAATAGGAGAGGGTATTAGAAAAACCTTTCTTTGGACAGAAAATTTTGTAAAATTTCTTTTAGGTCAACGAAACGGGAGATTTTTAGTAATTTACTGTAAAACTTATTTAAATATTGTTTCTGAGCTTAAAATTAACACATTTTAGAGATAACACATTCAAAGGATAATTTTGAAGTTTTGAAGTTATAATTTATAAAAATTCCTATTTTTATAACTTATAAAAAGCGGGAATTTTTGAATTATTGACAAATTTTATGAAAAAAATGTTTTAAATCGATAAATAGTACTATTAATTAACCATAAATTGTTTAAAAATATATTTTTAAAATTTCAAGAATTGCGGAAATCAATAAAAAAATTTAAGGAATGGTTAATACCTGTCCATCCCGGGCTATTTTAACAGGTTTTCCATCATTGAAAGGATTGAAGAGATGCAAAGTTTTAGTGAAGGGAAGTTCTCTTCTGCAAATCCAGTCTAAATTAAAGACACCTCCCAATGCTCGAGCGTTTAACCCTTGGGGTAATACCCATTGAATTGGTTGCGAGTCATGCCGTGACTCAGAGGTGAGTCGAGCAAATCCTACGAATCGCCAAATATTATATCGAATAATCATTTGATTGAACCAAACCTTGAAATTTTCCGCTCTCTTTCACAGAAAAGATAAGAATAACATTTCGGAACTCTTTAAAGGCTCGGTTTAGTTTCGTTTCGTTTTGTGGTGGTGTAGACCAAACACCTTTTGCTTTTGATAAGACAACGTTTTCGTGATTATTGCTTTTCATAACGAAAAAACAGCTGTCTTTGAAAAAGTAACGCAATAGAGAGCTATAGTCACGTCTGGAAGGACTCGAACGCCGGCGCTTTGATTTCCCTGAAGTTAAACAATTGATTAAATAAATGTTAAAATTTTAGGAAATATTTACTTTTGTTGTCCGATTCGGGTCCTAATCTTTTTCTCGAATCTTTGTTAATAGGACTTAAATATCGGTTTCGAGAATTTCCAGATTTAGGTTTTGCTTAAATTAAAAAATGAATTTCAATTAATTTACTCTAAAAACTGAAAAGTCATTTACGGCTCGACGACTGCGAAGAACTTGAAGACCGGTCAGACGTCGAACCCGAGACAATACTACTGTGATCTTCACACGAACAGCTTTCGTCGTGAGAATCGTCTTCAGAAGTGATTGAATTACTTCTTTTAAGTTGTTTTGTCGTTTCATTCAATTGTTTGGGACTCGTTTTAAATGTCTGTTTAATTTAATAATAAATTATTTAAATAAATAATTAGTTTATATTACAGTCGTTTTGACGGAATTCTTTGGTTCAGAATCTTTTGCGGAATCGTTGGCCACAGATTTTAAATGTTTTTTTGAACCTTAAAGAAGAAAAATTTAGTTCCGATTAAAAACTAATTTTTTCTGACTTTCATTTGTTATCTCCTTTTTAACTGAACTTTGATTTCGTTTCGAAGAATCGATTCTCGGATTCGAAGATATATTTGATTTTGAGTTCTATTTATTAGAATTTGTGTCAAATTTTTAATTTTGAAATGAAAGCAAACCTCTTGTCTTAGAGTAACAGAAGAATTGAGTTTAGGGCACTCTTTGGTATTAACAGCTCT
The DNA here is from genome assembly GCA_034700165.1 of Galumnidae sp. Gr-Ori-00277. Taxonomy (NCBI): domain Eukaryota; kingdom Metazoa; phylum Arthropoda; class Arachnida; order Sarcoptiformes; family Galumnidae; species Galumnidae sp. Gr-Ori-00277. Next base: position 10,119 of record JAQIXI010000715.1, on the reverse strand, counting down.
GACAACACTTGAAGTTCGTTTACCTTTAATATGATATCAATTCAATTAGAAATCAAATAAACAAAAACTGAAAGAATTTATCGCGAAATCCATTTTAAAACGAAAGATATCTTACTTTTGAATTTCTTTTGAGGACTACTAAATTCGACGTCCAGGTCGTCGTCTTCGGGAGTGTCCAGGAGTTGATCCAAAACATTTTTCTCTTCGCTACGAATGCCTACTAAATAAAACATTTTAAATGTTTTAATTCAAAAAAACTTAAGAATTTTTGCATTAATTCACTCAAAATTTATAAAGAAATGAAGTTTTTTGTAACGAATATAAAATTGGTTTTAATGACTTTGAATTTATGTCAAATTGTGATCAATTCTTGACAACAATTAAATCTTAAATTAAAAAACAAAAATAGAGTCAAATCGAGTGAAAACTTTGAGAATATGCGAATCACAACTATTCAGACCAAACAACAGCTCTTTTATTGCGATCAGTACTCATGACGAGCGATCCATTAGGACTCCAACAGCAGGCGATCACAGTAGAGCTGTGCTGTTCTTTCAAAGTCTGTACGAGTTTGCCATTAGAATTATCCCATATGAAGATCGAAGAATCACTGCTTCCGGCGATAATGTATTGGTTGTCGGGACTGAACTTACAACGAGTCCAATCACAGCCAACTTTAAAGCCTTCGGCACAAAAAGTTCTGATCACCTGATTTTGCCTCAAATCTAAACACTTGAGAGTATCGTCGCGAACACAACTCAACAAACTATAGCCATCAGGAGACACATCCAAAGAAGTAACCTTTCCCTGTAGAAGGATTTCATTAGCACTCGCGTCAGACCTCGTATCCCAAAATCGGATTCTTTTATCGAAGTGAGCGGAAGCCACTACAGACTCTTTTGACTGAATTGTGACTAAATCATTACAGGAAGAGCCCGCGAAAAGAGTTCTAACACAAGCATGGCGATTCAGATCCCATATTTTTAGAGTACGGTCGTGACTCCCCGACACTACTTTATTGGTCACACCTAAGAACTTAACGGCCAACACTTTATTAGAGTGTCCGGTAAGAGTACGTCTCAGTTTCATATCATTTAAAGTCCAAACCCTCGACGCGAAGTCATTAGAAGAGGCCAACAACAACTGTTGGTCCAAATCTATTGAAGTGACGGCTGCGTTACTGCCTGTAAGCGTTCCCTTAAGCAAAGCAACGCTTGAATTCTCATTAAATGACCATAACTTTATTTTGCGATCGGCACCACCGGTGGCCACTACTTCTCCATTAGGGCTCCACTTAATAGCATTAACCTCTCCTTCGTGTGCCTCAAACTGAAATAAAACTCTATTTGGTATTCGTGCGCACACAAACAGAGGATCCACTGCTGGGATAGAATCGAGAGGTGTTTCATCGGTTCGAACCGTCATTTCATTGGCCGCGTCTTCCAATTGTTTCCGTATTTTTTCGTTTTGTATTTTAAGGTATTTTTCATTTTCTTCGTTAAGCTTTTCGGCGTCTTTTGCTTTCAAAGACATCCATCGACTGACGAGTTCTATGTGTTCCGTATTAAGGGAATTGAATTTAGTCTCGAGACAATTGAATGCCATTTGAAGTGCCTGGTGTTCGTCTTTTACCAATTGGTAATTGTTTTCCAATTCCTGTAATTTCTGTTCAAATTCATTGCAAACACTTTTAGAGTTTTTTAACAATTGTTTTGTTTCCTCTAAATTATTGGATAAATCATTAATTTGTCGTTCTTTGGCTTCAATTGTATTCTTCAATTCAATGATTAGTTGTGAGTTCTGTCCTTTACTTCTGTGTAATTCAGTTAACTCTGACTGTAAATCAAATAACTTTTTCTCTAAGACTTTGCCGTTTGTGTTGTTTTGTTGGTGACTGTCCTCTGAATGGTTGCACAAAGACTTGAGTTCATTGTTTTCCAGTAATAGTTTTTCCTTTTGAATCGAAAGTAAAGTGTTTTCACTTTTAATTGAATCAATTTTTTCGTATAAATTATTACAGAAATTAATCACAGATTCAAATGGTTTTTGTTCGCGAAGTTTTCGCTCATTTAGTTGTTTTAATATGGATTTCCTCCAACTCTTTGTCACATCCAGTGATTCCAACTCTGAGTCCAATGAAGACATTATTAATTAAAAAACAAACCTTTCGTTTCAATGATTAAAATGCGATCAAAAGTCAATTAAAAGAGAAATAAAAACAAATTTCGATATGAATTACAATCAATAAAACTATAATTGAAAGCAATTAATCAAACAATTAATGGCAATAAAAGTCAATCAATCGGTAGACTAAAGATCACAAATGAATGCCATTTAGTTGTCATTTAAGTCAGAATTTGATCACAAAATTTGGTTAAAACTGTTTATCGTTTCAATCGATTCATTGAATGTCCGAAACACCCAAAACACAGACACAAAGAAATCAGTCATAAGACAAACCTTTAAACTCTGTTTCCCGAGAATTCATTTCTAACTAAAATATCATTAAAATCAAAATATTAGCGAATATTCGCTCACAAAATATCTTTAAATTTAATTCAATTATTAAATAATTTAAAACAAATTAAATTTCAGTTTTGTTTGCAATACATTTAACGCTTTACTAATCATTAACTTAAAGATGGCCTTCACTGCAATACTCCAATCATTTGAATGTAGAGGTCTTCGCACTTAACAATTGGCCGATAATCAGAGATGGCAAAAAGTCACGTGTTTTTAACTTTCTTATGACGTTCAGTACGTGTTGTGCACAAATGTGTTAACAAAAGTATACATAATAAGCTATTGTTTCTCTACAAGAAAATTCAAATCATTTTTACCTAACCGTCAAATGCAATATGAAATGCCATGTCTGCCGATAATTCACTGATAATTCACTGAATTATTAGTGACTTTTGAGTGACTTTTGATTGACTGACAAACGTATTTTCCAAATAAATTATTATTAAAAATAACTCATTTATCAGAAAAACAAACTCTGAAATCATATTTTCTTTTCACTCAATAAGAGATTCATTTCTAATAAAAACTAAATTATTGTTTAAACTTATTGAAGAACTATTGAAATATTGTCCAAAAACTAATCATTTGATTAATTGATGATTCATTTAATGATTAAATCTTTTAAATTAATTAATAAACAATTTTTTGTTTACATTATATTTATTTTAAGTAATGTTTTTGTGTTAGAATTTACAGTAAATGTTAAATATAGTTCACATTATATTTGTTACAAATGATTCGACAAATTCTTTGCAGAAAATAAGAATTATTTGAGAATACATTTAATTAACACTTATTTAAGTTATTTCTATTGAATAGGAGTTTAACACAAAAGAATTTCAGTTAAAAATCAGAAACATTTGAATTTATGAGTTATAAATCTAATAAAACCACAATTTTTAAAGCCGGGAGTCTTTCATCCCTTGGTATTATAGTCGAGGGTTTTTAAAATGCAATCGACGACAAACTTTATAAACTTTTTATTAAAATTTGATTTAAAGACCGAATATATATCTGTTTATAATTATTTCCGAAATAATGTAATTTAGGTCTAAATAATTATCGAAAGATTATTACAAACTTTTAAATAGAAAAAACATTACATGAAATCTATTGAAACTAAAATAGACTGAAATTATAAAAAATCATATAAACCTTATAAACAATATTTTAGAAAATTATTAAAATTAAAAAATTACTTAAGAATTATATCATTTGAAATCAAAAACTTTAAAACATATTTTAAATGAATATTGAGAGCAAACTTCAGATAATATTTTAAAGATTGCAAACAATTCTTAAAATTTCTAACAAAATAAGCAAATCTTATAAATATAAAACTAATTACAAAACGAATAAAATATTAATAATTACTGATTAATAGTTAGTGAAATAAATTGATAGATATTTAGAGGAAAAACATTAAAAAGTGGACACAAAAGTTACGAATAAAGGAAAAGATGAGAAAAATGAAGGGAAAGAATATGTGACAAACTTTTAAGTGTTAAATGAAAACCAATAAAAGAGATCATAAGATAGAATGAGTGCATACGAATAGACATTAATAAACAAATTTAAATAAATGTCAGTTTCGGCGCACTTGTCATGTATTTCAGCATTTTTAGAGCACAAGTTAGTGATGGACTGATGACTGAATGATTCAAATAAACTTATTTACAAAAAAAACAGATAACTCGAGGCCTGAGTTTATAAATCAATAGATTTTTGAATTTATTTTGACTAAATATGTGATTAAAATGAAGAAATTGTCGGTTAAGTGAAAATAAAGTCAAATGAAAAAATGAAACAGGCTCAAATTATGAATCAATTAAAGCCTTTAATTTAAAGGATAATACCTAAGAATTCATTTAATTCATTAAGGATTGGGTTTAAAGAATACTAATTAAAATATAACTTAAATTATGGCTTAAAATTTTAAACAAAATTTAAGACAATTTTCTTTTCTCTATAATTTCATTACAAACACTGACCTCAGAATATATCATAAATTGTTAACAAAATATTAGATAAAATTAAATAATTTGAAAAGTTTTGTAAAATATGAAGAGTTTAGTTAAAAATGAAAATTTAATGAAAAGATAATTAGTTTTTTAGAAGAAAGAATAAAACTATCGAATCATTTTTTGAATTTTTTGGTTTCCTTGGGTGCTCCTGAGCTCACAGATAACTTTCTTTTATGTACTGTTTTGCATATCTTTTTACTTTTTTGGGACATTTTTTTAGATTTCTTACTGAAGGGGTGTTTCGAAGCAACGGATGTAATATTGCGATCGGATTTTTTGCATAAAACATGTTTGGTCTGTGACTTTTTGGGCTGAACAGCAGTGCGGGACTGCTTACACGACAAGCTGCCAACTTGTCATCGGACCGTTTTGCTCGTCGACACTGAACGCACTTCATTCGTCTTTTTCCTAAAAATAATCAAAATTTTAGTTAAAAGAAATGAATTAATGCCTAACAAATGACATAAAGAATATCGGCTTTAGTTATGACTTAAGAATAATTTAAATAACATTTAATTTTAAGCCAAAAGTCAAGCAATCATTTGAAAGACATTTATATTATAAAAAAGTAAATTTTAATAGAATTAAAAGCCTCTCACATATGGTTTAGATTTGAGAGAAGATTCAAATTAGTGGGACTTTCAGTTATATTTGATGTATTAGTCTTTTGATCGTTAATATAATTGTTATTAATTATGTTTGCGTTTTGTTTGTTCACCAATTTTTGAGAGAAGGGAGAGTTAGAGCGCGTACGGATTCGTCTTAAATATTTATAATCCGAATCATTTATAGAATTGGAAGTGGATTTTGTTTGAGATTCTGATATAAGTTTTCGAGAATCAGAAGAAATAGACACAAAAGAAGACGAAGTGGAAGATTGGAATATCATTTCTTGAACGGGAACGACAACGTGTCGCCAAACACTACTGTATATTAAAGGAAGCATTAAAAGTACCAATTATTAAGTTATTGGAAATACAGTCTTTTATGTGTTGAGTAAAACATGACTTGGAGTTAACTAAAGGATAGTAAAGAAGTTTAATAATCTCTGACACAACTTAAGGCTTAGACTTTAAACACTAATTATTTGAATTACTAATGCCTTTGAGTTAAGCATTTAATTTGATGCCAACGAATGAAAAAAAGTGATTATTTCGGTTAATTTAAAAAATTTCAAAATAAATCATTAAAACATTGTTTTGTGTGTATTTAAAGCAGTTATAGAGAGGTTGTGCTCTTTCTAACAAACTATAGACAATTTTTAACTTTAATTAAAGAATATTCTTATTTTCGAAATATGCAACTTGCTAAAAAGTTTGAAGTTCTTCAAGGACTAAATTGCTTTTCTCATATAAACTAGTAATCAATGTGTGAACTTTAATAATAACTAAAAATAAATTAAATTTCTTTTAATTATTTTAAATTAAAGTCAAATTTTTAGCTCATTTTAGTCTTAAAATTTGATGACATCTTCTCATTAAAATTTTCTTAAATACCCTTTTATTCAGTGTTTTATTCCATCGATTACTTAAAGACTTTAAGTTAAAGTTATCAAAAGAAAAGTTTATTTTATATATCATAACTTATGATTCATTACTACTTTATAAATAGTTTCCTTACTCATTCAAATAATATTATATATGAATAAGGTACCTTTGCTTGCTCATATTATATGAGTCATATCACAAAGTATAGGCACGAAATTTCCTAAAAAAAAAGTGTCTGATTGAGAATCGCTGAACTAATACGTTGGGTTAACTAATTTGACATTACCAAGCTACTTTATCCAACTCATATGACTGTATTTGGAAATATTATAAGCATTAAAAGTCATTAATGATATGTTAGTAACAAATAAACAATTGATTAGAATTACATTCAATGAATGAAATAACAAATAACTGTTTCTCTGGAAATACAAAATTACTTACGTTTTGGAATTTTGTGGTAAAGAATTTTTATTAATTTGACTCCGAATATATTTGACACTCGAAAGTGTTGCCTCAGTAAGTGGTTTGTCCTCGTCGTCAACGGTTTTGGTTTTCCTTAGTGCTGATCGAGTGTTATATATGGAAACAGTTGTGCTTTTTGTCTGTGTTTTTAATCCTTTAAAAGGAGAGATATAAATGTCTTCTTTTGGTTGAGAAGTAGACCTTCGATGAGATCTTTGCTCATCGATGCTAATGGGAGGTGTGATGAAAGTGGTGGCCGAGCGAGCATTTCTACGCTGTGCTTTAATTCTATTGAGTTGATCGCCCTGTGTTTCCACTTCTTCGGTGAAAGTAATTTCGTTTAAATTATTGCCACTCTTTCGTGTTTTTCTTCCTCTCTCACAGTTATCTGATTTAGAGATCTCATCGTTAAGATCTAAACCATTGACTTCATTAGCGATTAAATTGATTGTATTGTTTTCATTGTCGATAGGATTGCATTTGAGGGCAGACTTTTCAGTGCTTTTCTTATTTATTATTTCATTATTATTATTGTTGTTATTGTTATTTATATTATTATTATTTTCAGTTTTACTTGAGTTTCGATTTCTATAAATGTCTCCCTGAAGCCAAAGGTATGTCTCTTTTCTATTAAAAGAACGAGAGTTACAAAAGGCAAAAGAAAGATATACTCACTCTTGAAGCCAATGTTGTTGATAACCGATTATAGAACCGGGTCTACAGATTCTGATCCAAGCAATGGCTTCGGCGGTTGTAAATCTGTAGTGTTTTATAATATAACAGGCGATCAAAGTTCCCGTTCGACCCAAACCAGCTTTCATTTAAAATATAGATATAAACACATTAAATAAGTACTCATATATTAAACATAATTTAGTAATACCTTTGCAGTGAACGGCAACGACTCCACTCGTGTTTTCTGAAATTTCTAAGAACTCTCTCATAATGGCATCACTTGGAGTACTGCCATCAATAAAAAAGAGGTCCCTGTGATCGAAGCCGTTGTCCACAAATCTATTGGCGTCGTATAACTTTTTATTCAGTCTTACAATAGTCGTAACGTTATTTCTGCGGAAATAATCGAAGTAAGTTTCCGGTGAATGCAATGCATATCCATTTTCAACGATTGACTTCGAGTGCGGACCACAAAACGCTATAAACTTGTTTGGGACGATCCAATTGAAGTCTCCGTTTTCCACTTTCTGTTACACAAATAAATAAATAAATAAAACAATAGTTTTGAGTGAAAGTCATACCTCATAGTATTGATATTCCTCGATATCAAACGTTTCGAAGTCAAGAAATTTATGTTTCAATGCCTGTAAAACAATCATTTTAATGAAAATACCCTTTTTAAAAAACATACCCTAGCGATAGCTCTGAGACAGTCAACCAAATAGAGGTGATAAGAACAGGGACCAAATGCTGCGTCTCTAAACGGCAAAAAGTGCGGTCCATTGTTTTCCAGAAGCCTTTTATATGTTTCTTCTGGTGATAACTTCAAATATATGACCTGAAAATTGTCACTAAAATTAACACAATTTCTAAGAGACAGCAAAACTCACAGCAAAGGCTCCAATAAGAAAGGCTGCGTTCGCCCTCTTCTTACTATCAGTTGTTGTGTAGTGAATCACTTTCTTCTTATTGTTCTTAAATTATAACAATTAATCATTAATTATTATTAATTATTATTATTAATTAAAAGGAATTCAAAACAAATTTTTATAAATTGTTTGCTTTTAGTAATTATTTAAGTCATTTAAAAATATTATTTTATAATATATTCGTAATTTGCAATGAAATAAATATACCAAGATGCATTCAGCCAAATATTTGTTTATACATAATGCACTGACCAAGTATATGTATGGATTTGTTCCAAATAAATTCTTACCTTTTTTAACCCTTTCAGTGAGTTTTATTGCTTTGTTTTGGTTATATTAAGTTTAAAAAAGTCTAAAATTAATAATTCAATTATTATTGTCAAAGAATATGTTTACTGTGGTTTAATATGCTTGCTCAAAATACAGAGCATATGCTATAATTTGGCTAAAATGCTTGCCTTGAATACACAATCGATAGGATAACGATTTAATGGAAGTTAAATATTTATTTATTATAAAAATTTACAAAAAGTTTGAACACAATTTCTAAAAATGGATGACTTTATTACTATATGTTTGTGTTTTAATGAATAAAAAGACGAATAAATGATATAAATATGAATAATTGAATTAATTTGAGTATATATAAGCTAGAGATGACCCAAAGGGGGGATTTCAAAATCTCAACCGAGAAATTTGGCAAGATCGCCCAATTGGTAGAGTAGGATACCCCTACTAAAATTTACCATGTAAAATATTTGGTGATTTTTGAAAGAATTACAAAACAGAATAAATCATAACTTAAAAAAAAAAGATTTTCTATTTAAAATATTAATCTTTAATATGCCCTCAATTTGAATAAAATAACTTGAAAACTGGGGGGTCTAACTTGAAAATTACCAAGATTATGATGGGGTCAGCTTTTATTGAAGCTTTTAAAAAAAAATTTGTACCGAAAATAACCCCTCTATACCCATCCCAAAGACCACTGCTTTTAAACACAACATAACGCTATTTTGGAAATTAAAAGTAGTTTTAGACAAAAATATAAAATATATAATATTTTCAATAAATTTTAGAACTTTTTGGAAATTCCCTCAAAACTGCCCCAAACTCTTTCAACCCTCTCTCCAATCAAAACATTTGGCTATTGTCTGGTCTAAACAAAGCGTTAACTCTTAAAAACTGATTAATTAGTTATGAATTTTGTATAACTCTATAAAAAGTCCTTCTAATTATACTTTCAAATAGGAAATGATTGCGTAAAACATTTGGAAATTCCAACATTTATACGGCTTTGTATAAGACCTTCAATTATATAGAATTATTCTAAATAAGAACATGCTCATCTTCCAGAATAAAGTTAGAATACATTAGAATATCGTTGAATAATAAGAGATAATATAATCTTTTATGAAAATTGGGCAAAAAGTTGGAAATGGTTGGAAGTCTGATATGAGTCATGTGTTGATTACAAGCAATTTATTGTAAGTATTAAATGACTGAATTGTATTAATAAATAACTAAAGGATTTTATTATGAATTTATTAAAAGATTCCTTAAATTTTGTGACAAATATTAGGGTTTAATTGCTTTCAAAAAATCACAACTTTTTGAAACAAAGCCTAAAAAATCTATGATATCCTGGAAATGATACTCAAAATCAATTGTTTATTAAAAATTATTCAATAGCTGTCATTTGACAGTATATTACAAACAATACGATTGAAATGACAGACCAATAGATTATTAATTCTTCTTTTAATAATCAAATGAATGTCACGGATAACATATTAATTAAATAAATGACAATATATATACCAACTAATGCTCTATTAACTATTAACTCATTTTAAACTATTATATGGTTTACAAAAATTCTTCGAACAAATATTACTCATTTAATGAATATTTACAGCCATTCTCAAAAAGCTATAGGGGTGGAAATATTTGCTTATAATTATTGAATGCACTGACCAAGTACATGCATTGACCAATAGCTAGATTCAAATAAAG